>JAVSBS010019425.1:43470-72228 GCA_033124195.1 Coracias cyanogaster
GAGGACTCCTACCTCTAGAACTAACTGCTGTTTCTACCAGTTCCTGCGTGGGATGTCATTCTCTGTTCATTAGGAATGATGGCTCTCCTGAATGTACAAAACTTGGCCGCTGTACCCTTTTAGGAACATCTCTCATTGTGATTGATGCCACAACGGGGAGGAAAAAGGGACTGTCAGATAGGGAACAAATAAATAGATCTTATTGCCGAGACCTGCCAGCTCCAACCGTTCTCAAACACAGCACCCAGTACAGAGGAGAGCGCACCCATTCTGCTCCCCTGCTGTGCCCACGCCAGTGTACAAACTTCATCAGCCAGAGGGCTCGGGGCTACGGCTCATTTCAGGTGTGATCTGAACTAACTGCTACAAACGCAACCACCAAAAGAAGCCGTTTCATGCAAGGACTCAGTTCAAGGCAGGAGACAGTGCAGTGTAGATCAGTAGTTTCTCTGCATCTTTGGGAGCTCATGTGGACTACAAGCCAAATTGAAAGGTAAGAAGACTTAGAGTAACAAGTTAGAATTCCTCCTAATAAACAGCCCTTAAGAGACCATCTGCAGTGGGGAAAGTCTGTGCAAAAGCAAAGGGGAAAAAGCTTTCCTTCTCTGCTGCCAGGTAACGTCGCGTATTTTTATTTTTACAAGGGAAGTTATTATTTTCTCCAATATAAAAACAGCTTTAAAACAATTTACAGTTCTTTACCATCCTACCTGCAGTGCCACATGAAAGCAAACAAAGGAAGCCTGCAGGATGTTTCCTTAAGAGCTGACTTGATCACACGCTGCTGCAGGTGATGGGCTCCTGCCAAGCATCACTGCACTCTGAAGAGGCTGGTTTTATCAGACAGACCTTCAAATCAGCATTTATATTCAGTGGACACCTCTCAGTATTAGTACAGGGGAACACATCCCCTCTCTGCATCAGTACAGTTCAGATCCTGGCATTACTCATGGTGGGTTTATTACTTACAATTAGAGCTTTTGGGCCAGATCTTCAGCTGGCATAAATTCAGCACAGCTCTATTTAAATTAAAGGAATCATGCTAATTTACACTAAATTATGGTCTGTACCGAAGGTCTCTAAGGATTATCTACTTGATATGTCAGTTATTCTACCTAATTAAACTAGTTGAAAGTGTTTCTTAGTAAATTATGGGCCATCTATGATACTTCTTTATTGAAGAGCTCAGACTTAGGAAGTACTCACCATCTTTCTTTCCTTCCCTTTTTTTATTGAATCTATGACAACTTTGGAGCTACATCATCAAATCCTCTCGTACCAAGTCTGCATGGGAAAATAATTTTTGCTAAGCACTGACTGTTTAATATTTGTTTTGCTGTTTCTTGCACCATGAAAGCTCTTGTGGCTTTGAAGAAAATTTTATGGAAGTGAAACATGGTGGATGAGCTCTTCTGCATCCTTATTTCGTTACTACTGAGTAGTTACCAAGCTCACATTTTCTAATGCTCCAAAGTATTACAGTTGTAAAATCCTGACTATCAGGTTGCCCCAAAAAATCATGTTCTGCTCAGTTTTGCCCTTCCTGTACCTCTGATTTTGTAACTGTTTATTAATACACACATTGCGTTGGGTGCAGTATCTTTGTTTTGGATATTCCGAAGAGTAAAGCACTCCGACTGTGCAACTTGGTATTAACTTTTCCTAGCAGAGGGGCAAGGGTTTTGCTAAAAATTCAACAGCACAGCGCTGATTTTGGTTGTTCTATAGTAACTTTAACAGCTTTGTTACATATTTTGCTCTATTAGACTACCGGCACAGAACTATTAAAACAATACTTTGTATGTATTTGTAAGTATGAAGTAATCAGGACTGCCTCATAATGAACCAGAATTCACTCCCATTAACACAAGGAAAAGATTCCTCTCTCTTACCTTTTATTTCTGTCTTCTATCTGCAAGATATAGACCATGTCATCGGTAGCATGAAGCTTGGAACTGCTGTCTCCCCATTTCAGCTTCAGGCTTTGAGGACCTGCTGCCGCACACTCTAACCGAGGAGGTAAGGGTGGTAACGGCCTGGTTTTTGCTTCAATAAAGTGGCTAAATGGTCCAGCTCCAATTTCATTGACAGCCTGGATCCTGATCCTAAAATGAAACAAAAAGGCAAATGTTACAGTGCTTTCACAATGTTCTTGGTGTAAAAAAAGTCTCTAGAAACAAGAGAGCCTGGACCTGACTGCTCCATCACTAACAGTGCCTGATCTGGGCTACCAGTGCTGTGCTTTGGCAAAACCAAAGGCTCTGTTAACATACAGGACAATAATCGTTGTTAAGAGGTGCAGTGAAGATATAAAGAAAAGCAGTGAGGCAGAAGGGGGAATATTTGGGTAAGCCATCTCAGAACCCGATAGCAGCGCCTTTAACCAAGAGGAACAAGGGACAGCAGCACAGATACAAGCGCAACCTGGATGCGTGAGATGTGTAACTATGAATAAATAAAGTGCAGAAGTGTGTTGTCGTTGTCTAACAAACATCATGGATTAATTTAGGTGAAATCATGAAGTGAAAGCACTGGCGTCACTGCCACGAAACCCATCTCCATGGTGCTAAGTGTCACGGGAGACCAAAGAACAGTATTATTTTGGTGTGTACAGCATCTCACAAAACATGCTATTTAGGTACGTGAAACTCTTCTGTGAAGAGCTGACAGAGAAGGTTCAATCCAGAAACCTTCTACACTACTTACACCAACGGTGGAAATATTAACCATCAGTGCACTCCCTATTAGAGCAAGAGTTGGACTGAAGTCACTCTCACAAGGTGCATAAAAGCTCCTGAGCCATTTGAATCACATTAAGGACATTTAGAAGAAGAGATAAGCAAATTACCTACCTAGTGATAGAAGTTTTAAATTGCAAATATTCTTTAGACTGAGCCAGTCTTCTAAATTTTTTTTTTTTTTTTTAAGGTAATGACTCCTGGCTTCTGCTTTGTCACTTCTCTTATCTGTCTGCACCTTAACTGTAGTAATTTGCCCAGTGAGAATCTGCTTATAAAAATGAGTGAAGAGTAGCAGTTGTTTGCTATGGTAACATCAGCAACAACATCCTAACAGAAATGTGAAATACGCATTTCAAAAGAGCTTTGAGGACTGTGTAAATAGAAATATTGCTACAGATGAGCCTGAAAGGCTTCAAAAGTTTGTTATATCAATGTGAAAATAAGAGAAAAAAGGATGGGCAAACAATTAGGTTTTTAGATAGTTCAGCCTAGTTTAGATAGCTGGAGAGATGCCATTTACTTTAGAAATGCTCTACACAGCAGCCTAGTATTTTCTCATGGGAAAACACTCTCTACAAGAGGTGTTGCTTCTCAAAACTATCAGCCACCAAGGAACGAGAATTCCCCAGGGGTGGTGGCAGAGGGAGAAGGGTGAAGAGCAGAACCCGGTATACCCCAATGATTGCCTGCTTTAGAGAAAGCAGAAGAGAAACAGAACGGCCTTTGGCGGGCCTAACTACTTATTTTGGTTGAAGTACATAAAGTGATGTCAGTTCATATAAACATTATATGAAAAATTGCTTTGAACAGCAAGTTTTCAGCTCTACCATTAGAAAAAGATTAGGTAGCGTTAAAGGGATAAGGAAAAACCCTCCAAAGAACAATATTCCCCATTTTAAAAAACAAAACAACTAACCATATCTTCTGCAATTTCAAGAACAGGGGTTAAATGATTAATAAACATATCACAAATTAATAGAGCCTTATCTACTGATTAGGTAACTAAAGTAACTACACTGTAAGAATGCACTGTGTTTAACAGTCACGTGTAAATTGTGTGGTTAAACCTTTGCTTATTGACTTGGCCATTAAGGCTGAAGTATTGCTCGGCACGAAACTGCATTCTTAAACCTTCCTTGTGGTTTCAGGAAATGCATCCTGCCCACCTTACAACACTATACAAGGGTACATCATCTTCCTCCCAAACAGTGCATGGTACGAAGAAAGATTTAGTGGGAGCCTCCTCTTCAACCGCTGCATACAAGCATTTGACATAAAAAGAAGTCCATCTTAAGAAGAGTAATTAATATAGGCATTGATCTTATTTCATATTATATTACTGGCTTGCTTCAGATTGAGGTCATTACATTAATATTTAATGGTCCTTCCAGTAAAAAAAAAGTGAAAGCTGCCTGAATTTTCACTGGATTCTGGCAAGTTATCTATTAGCACATGGAGATAAATGGTAACAGGCACAGTACAAAATGCTACTAACTTTTCTGCAGATCGATTACAGCAACACGCTCTAGAGTACCTAGCCTTTTTTGTTGTTTTATTTTGTATTATCCTGAGCAACGACAACAAAGCCTCTCTTGTCCTCAAGCATCATAACTTTTAATTCATTTCCAAATAGCAGCTACCACACTTGAAAACAAGCAGTGATTGAAATGAATGTCTCTAGAGTGTCACATCACATTTCTTAAGCAGGAGCTACTTTTTAGAGACATGCAGGAACATGCATCTGCATTTACTTGTCTTCCCTTCGCCAGGTATTTGCACAAGGTAAAAAGGCATCTTTTCGTCTTCCCTCATTTGTTGTTGCTTTCATCTGCTGCACGGTGCCCTTGGTCCCACCTTCTGACACACACAAATATGCACACCTCACCCCACCACTTCTGACTCTGGAGCACTGTAGGACTGGTGGACACTCTTAAGCCTTAAAATAGAGACAAGCGTCTTTCCAGATGAATGACAGTACTGGGAAAGTAAGAGCTGATTTACTTGACTAACATGGCTGGATGTGGTTACCCTTTTTCTGCTGATTACACCCCCACAAAACTCTTTGTAAACTGCTGCTGCCATTCCCAGCTCCTGAGCTTTATCACACGGACAAACAACTAGTTTTGGTTTGCTGTGCATGTGGCAGCGTAACCCAGACCCAGCTCTCTGCTTCCTCTCAACCACAGCAGCGTTTCCTCAATGGCTATCAGGCCCTGGAGGTGTCCACAGGGAAAGGGAGAAGGAAGAATAAAAAAGAAAGGAGGACCAGCTGGAGGAGGAGGAGAGCACGTGGTGGTGGGAGAACACCTTGTAGCACAGCATCTCTGCTCCAGCTCAGGTGCCTTCTCATGTCCCTGCCCCAGCCTGTGTCACTCTGAGATCCTCGTGTTGAGTGCCACAGCCCAAGTGGGCAAGAGAACTTCCACAGTTAAGTGGAAACTATTTATTCTTTAGAGAACTGATATTGGAAAAAATTAATTCTTTATTTTTGTGTAAAAGTCTATAGACATGTAGAAATATTTGCAGTAACACTACTTCCTGAATTTCCTTCAACTTTTTCACGAATGGTTTCCAAGTTAAAAATACTCTAAACACTGTCTTGGAAAGGTAGTTTTAAAATCTGACAATAACAGTTTGAAAGTGAGTCTTTTGGAAATTTAAAGACTATATTTAGGGATAATACCTAATTCTGCAGACCCTATGTTAATAATATTTGTATTCATTATCACATTTTCCCACTGCATCTTTTAAACATTTAGAAAAAAAGTAAATTAGACTAGGCAAATTTAGAAACCATTAGATCTTTAATAGACCATTCTATCTTATAAGATTCTTGACCCGGGAAAATAAACATGCTAAGCAGGATGCCATTTTCAGATTGGTCACAAAATGCTTTGTATAGTATTTAAACAAACTGAAAAATCACTTTCAAATTAATCTTACAGTCTGACATGAGAAGAATTTGATTTGCTAGTTCCCATAAGTGGAATGCCATCAGCTGCAGGACACGTGCCTGTGGAAACCTGTGGGAGTTGCAATGCCATGGACTTCAAAAGGGAGGAGAAGCAGCACACTCCACCGTCACCATCAGCCCGAACACAAGGGACCGCAACCACACAGAGCCCCCAGGACAGGCCAGCCCCACACACCCCCGCTCAGACTGGGCTCTTCTGGGGCTGGAACAAGACTTAGTTTTACACCGAACTATAAATTTATAACCCGCTTCAGCACTGATAATCTGAGCATCTATGTGGGTTCTTCTCTCTTTGTCTTGGAAGATCTTTTCCTCGATACAGGTAAAAAATTTAAAATGCCTAGAATTTTTATTCCTAAACCAAATTAAGTGTTGCTATTAAAATTTAATAAGGCTACTATATATTTCTGTAAACTATGTAACTTCAGTAGAAAGGAAGCATTCTTAAAAATTGGAAGTTGCTTTGCAGTGAAGTATCTCAACAGCACAGCAAAATTAACTAGGTAAAGCAGTAAGTGAAGCTTGGGAACAAAGTAACAGAAAATCGGTATTTCAATTACTGTAGAATACATACTTATTGTGGCAGATTTGTTAACTCACTTCTAGTTACATCAGTTCACAGAAAACCAGCCCAAGTATTATTAGCCTATAATCAGGGCTTTCAGAGCTTCATGACAATGTCAATAAAACTGAAAGACTGCAGAACTCTTGACCATAGTTCTGCACCTGCTCACCAGCAATGATGTTTACACAGTGCTTTGAAGAGGCATCCGCTCTTTGCAACAGGAGTGCTTTTCTGTGTCTGACACTGGAGAAGTCCAGAAGTCCTCTTGAGACCAGCCCTATGCTGACCATCAGCTGCACAGCAGAGGCGTGCCCCAGTTCTTCCTGCCCTGAATGTGTTTTGGGATGCAAATCCTTCTTGTGGCATGGTGGCTGGAGTTGTTACTGAGATACAGAAACTATCAATCTCATCAGCTTCAGACCCACCTCCAAAAAAAGCCTGGAGTTTGCTCAGTGTTAACTTGAGCTGCTCATGCCATTCCCACACAGAAGATGGAAGCAAAAGAGCAATGCCAGACCTAAGCTAAGAAGCCCAACGGGGTGGACACATAGACATGCTGTTAGAATCATACTGCTATGCAAAACAATGTTTCTTTCCAATGTTGGACTTGGTGGAATCATAACAACAAAGATTTGCTTTCAATTTTGGGTTCTAAAAAACAAAAACATTGACAGTGAAATTCTAACACAACTAAAACATATAAGCGCTTTGCTGATTTACTTCAAATTCTGCTGAAGCTTTGGCAAGAGAGTTCAGAGTCTCAAACCCAGTAGTGTTTGGCTTGTTTAGTCTAGGAAAAACAAGGCCTGGAAGAAAACACATTCCCTGCTTTTAAACACAGCAGGGAACAGACATTTGAGAGAGAGAAGAGCTAGTTGAGCTAAACAAAGTAGACATGAAAAGAAAAACCACTGGTGAACAAATTTAGAGAAGGAGACGTACGATGTTCTGAAACGCTCTTCTAATTAAGACAGGGATGGCAAGAAACCCACCTCCTTTTAGCATACAGCTTGATAAATGTCTTCCTTACAGATACCTTTACCAGGGCGCACACACTCCCTGATGAAAGACAGGTGTCAAGATGGGCTTGAAGAAGAACCATCAATGGAAGAGGTAAGTGACGGACAACAAAACCATTTTGACACTTCTTTTTGTTAGCAGAAAAATACTCCATACTATAGATGAGGTGCTTTTGCAACTCAATTCCCATCACCTGTTTTCCCTGACAGGCATGAGATCCAAGATTTGGGGGCTTCTTTCTCTTTTTTCATTAAAGAAAAGAGCTTCTAGGTATTATTACTTCTGATTAGTAATCCAGTAGTTTGTGCTCTTCACAACATCTTTTTTTCTGGTAGGAACTTAGTCTTACAATAATATTTAGAAACAGTTGCAGTTAATGCTTGTGCTTTAGCCCTTTCATTTGGATAAGCAACGGGCAGACTCCCTGACTAAAAAAACTTATTTAGTGTGGTGCTTTTTACAAAATAACAAAATAAGAATGAAAAAACCCCCACAATCCAGTGTGATCTCAGTGTAACAACACTTGGCTGTAGGAGTAAGAGCTTCACAGACAAGACTGCATCATGGTTTTAAAGAGTCATGTCCTGTCCATCCTTTCATTCCGTATCTCCATTTAAGACAAGGACATTTCCCTAAAGGAAGCTGCAGACAACCAACAACCAGCTAAAAGAGACTGAAGACAGACGACTTCAGTGAAGAATTTAGATGGTCCATTCTGGCTGTCTTGACTGCGTTGCTCAAAGCTCTCACTTGGCTTTAGCTGTTTTCATTCTCAATTGAACTATGAGAGAAAACCATGGAGTATGAGACTGCTCAGAGATGATGCAGTTCTACAGCTGCGTAGCTGGTCAACAAACTCTTCAACTTCTTATTAGTTTTACTAGGTTTTTGATTAGTCTTCAATCCACTTGGGTTCCCTGGTCTGGCTTAGGCTAAGATCACATAAGCACCAGTGCTGACATGAGGCAGAGAGTGAGAACCATGGGAGAACATGGAGATGGTGGGAGGCCAGAGGCATGAGCAACAGCAACCTGAATTGGCTCAAACCCTTGTGCAGCTTTACTCACGTGCAGAATTCTCACAAATACCTTACATTAGCCTTCCTTTCTCTTCACCAATTTACAAGGTAAAAAATATGGTTAGTTTTCAAGAAGACCAGTTTTCTCAGTCTGGAATGGTGCAATAGCTGGCACAAAAAAGGAAACAACACAAGAACGGAAGAGGCAGCTTCCTTGGACAGCAATGCTAGCTTAAAATGACCACAAAACTAGGATCTGAAATAAACACAGCAAAAGACAAGAAAAAGCTTATACTTCACTACTGCCTTTGCCAAAAAGTCACCGAAGAACAACAAGCCACTGAAGAACTGGAGATAGCGATAACGTAGCCACATTTTCTGGATTTATACGAGTGATCTGGAATGGTTCTCAATCACCAAATTCCTATTTCATCTTCTTTTTTCAGATTGCCACAGGGAAAAAAAAAATGTATTTAATAAATCTACATCTTTGGTTTTTATCACGTGGTTTTAAACCCTAGATATTTTACACAAAGATCAGGAATCACTGTACTAGGCACTGCAAGCAATATACGTTCCTCGCTTTAAATAACTTCTAGTACGTGTTTTTGTATACTTGCTACAACAAGTTCTCTTTTCTGGTGACCTGATAAAATTTGAGAAATAAACTTTCCATTTAAACTCTACAAGGCCTGTAGGATTACGACCTTGAATACAAAGAAAAAGAGAAAAATATTATAGAAAGGTCTGTGCCATGTCTAATTTTATAACTGTGCAATCAGATTTCAGTTTTTATTAGAAACAGTACTTAAAATAGAATTTCTTTTGTCACTTCTGTTGTACTGCTGTTCCTTGCCTGCATGGGACCTGAACCTTTTTTTTTTTTAATTAGCAATTAGAGAAAAACCACATAAGCCAGAACATTAAAATGATAATAATTTTAGCAATGTCACTCAGAAATTTAGACTCTGAAGGAATACAAATAAATTGTTTTTAAATTCAGATTATCTTTAACTAATCTCCACATGCTAAAAATAAAAAATAGCTGTAGCTACACAAATAAAAGTTCATTGTGTGTAAATTGCTATCCCCTCACAGGGATCAATACAGGTAATAATACAAACCCCTGCAACAGTACTGCTAAGCACCTGAAAAAACATGAGATGTCGCATTCTAACTTTAGTTATTTCCCTTTTTTAAAATATATTTACCTACTGGTGTAACCTTACCTTAGGAGAGCAACTTAAAAAGAAGGAAAGGTCAGAGAAAATGCAAGGAGAAGAGAAAGAGGAAAACATGGGGGAAGAAGGCAATATTTGAACATGAACTATAGCAATTCATTCCATAAAGGAATTATTGCACATTTCTCCACTTCCTAGACTGGTTGTTTGAGTAGTTGTTGTGTTGGGTTTGTTTGTTTTTTTTTTTAACTCACTCTCCATGCCGCAAATATTTCCTATGTAGAATTAAGCTGTGTGATCTCACCCCGAGCGCTCTGCATCGCACCGGAATTTGTACTCACCGGTATGAGGTTTCTGGAAGCAAATCGCTGATAACGTAACTTGTGACATTTCCTACGGGAATGCTGACGTCACCCAGGTCGATGTTGTATGATGTAATCTCGGCTCCGTTATTGCATGGTTCCTCCCAGTTCAGTACAAGGCACACAGAGGGTGAGGGTTGACAGGCACCCATGTGCTCATCCTCCAGCACGGAGAGCGTAGAGACTGCATCAGGCACAGACGCAGGGATTTTGCAGGTTACCAGCTCGCTGTAGGGTCCAGCTCCTGCCTGGTTAATAGCCTGTGTGTTAAAAAAACCCGTATTTTTACAGGGTAAATGTTCTCTTTCACATGTCTATTGGGTTCATAATAATGAACTGTGCAGCCTAGAGGAGTTGCATGGATTCTTCAGAGCATATGCACTGTTGGGTTATTCTCTAGAGCATGACTCATACCGTCCACCTATACTAGAGCAATTAATACCTTCAGAGGTACCTCTGAGATAAATTGGAGAGCTTCCCTAATAGCTATTTCACCAAACTTAACAGTAACCATTTTATCAGCAGCAAACTTCGTTTTGGAAGGCAAAATGTCACAGCCATGCTGTCAGTGGCAGGTAATGTCACACTCTTCAGAAAACTGGCTACCCAAGATTGCTGAGCTGCCCTGTATAAAATCCTCAGTATACTACAGAGTGCAGCATCAAATGCTTCATGCAAGCAGAGTACCTCTAGACATAAGGGATCCACATCCCTGGATATGTTCAAGACCAGGTTGGATGGGGCTTTGCACAACCTGCTCTAGAGGGAGGTGTCCCCACCCATGGCAGGCGGGTTGGAACTAGATGATCTTTAAGGTCCCTTCCAATGCAAACCATTCTTGATTCTATGATAACAATTGGTTTGCTGAGAGCTACACTGGTTCCTATGAGAATGGATATCTAATGCAATGCTAAAACGTTTCTGATACAAGAATATAGCAACTCAGCATAGCGTTAAGTCTATGACTCAGATTTCTCCCAAAGTCACAAGTCACTAGGAAACCACCACTAAAGCACATAGCTCAGTATTTTCCAAAAGGTGGGAGAGCAAACAACTATGAGGCTTCTCATCTAGACTCACAGATCCAGAAGCCCAGTGGAAACCAAGTTTCAAAACCTGGCCCACTTCTGCTCATTAATTAGAGAGGCTGTTGTCTTTGCAAGCTCAACGCTGCCCACCTGTACAGACCTGGGTTTTTATCAGATGATGCTCAGTGGCAAATGCTGTTTATATTGCACTGGAACAGCCGAGGAAATGACTAATGTTACCTTCTCAGGATTATTATAAGCTCCTGTGCACACGATCACAGAACGATGGAGGGACCCTGGAACACAGCTAGTCCAACCTGCTACTCCAAGCAGGGTCAAAGCTGAATGCAGACCAGGCTGCTCAGGCTTTTGTCCAGTTGAGTCTTGAAAAATTCCAAGGATGCAGATTGCATAGCCCCTCTGGAGCCCTGTTACAATCCTTACTTTCCTGCACAGCGGTAATTTTTGTCTTTGTATCTCATCTGAACATCTCTATTTCAACCTCTGTGGGGAGCAAAACCGGACCCAGTATTCCAAGTTCTGGACACAGTATTCAGGTTCTGCACCTTCCCTTGATCTGCCAGCTGGGTTCTGCCTGATACAGCCCAGCAAGCTGCTGGGCGAGCAGAGAGCTTCTGACAGCATATTATGGTACAGGCTGAGCTACGGGAAGTCCCGAAGGTCCAAACCTCCAAAAGCAGCTCTGACATTGCCTAGCATCATCCACCATCCACATTTCCTTTGCCTTTGGAAAAGTGAGTCCAGAGTCTCCAATCAGATTACAATTAATTAGAAAATCCAGGTTTACAATGTTGCCAGTAGGGTTATGATGGCAAGGGAAGGACACAAACAATTGTTTGATTTCTTATCTATGCTGAACTGTAGTGAATAACTTATTTCTGCTATGCATAACGCAAACACAAAGCCGTGTTCTCTTTTTCCAGGAGGCATTTTGTTCAATTCAAGAAAGAGATAATAAAGGTAGATTTGTTAGCCTTTAAAAAGCCCTTCAAAACAAATCCTGCTCCAGGGACATCTTCTATTTAGTGCAGTGCTCCTAGAGCTGGTAAAAGTGAGCCTTGTTTTGTGGTCTGCCAGAGGTATTATTTGTCTTGCCTCTAAACCACTGCTTAGCAATCTGTGTCTAGCTCCAAGCAATTTATTTTCAGTGGTGCTTTTAACTGCTTTATTGGACAATCTCATCATCATAACTGATGGGAATTTAATAATTCTTTGCTTCCTAGATACCTCCCACCACAAATGACACAATATTTCCCTTTACAAAAGCCACAATTGTTTTCAGGAATATTCATTACAGGAAAAAAAGTTGAGCAACAGTACAGACAAATTGTCTGCCCTGCAGTTATATATGCCTGATTCCTCAATTTTCTCTTTTTATTGAGTTGCTGTAGATTGAGATAGCCATCTGTGTGTTTATTAGATGGCTGAGTAAATGTGGTCTGGGGAATCTTTATTTTTAAAAAAGAAAAGAAAGCATTTTCTGTTAAACCTGCTAATGAGAAGAAGAGCTCCTTTTTATTCAAAAAATAGACTGAAATATCTGACTATTGAACTTTGTCTGCTATACATACTTTTGTTTTTTGGTTTTTTTTTTTTAATTTTTTTAATGTTCCAGTATATCTTATAGGAAATCCTTCTCCATAAAATGAACAGATCAGATCTAGAGCATGAAGCCCTCTAGAAATTAATGCATGGGTCACTGACAGACTTCAACAAAATGTCTTAGTGCTATTTCATGTGCATTTCATTTAACCTATGGATGAAATTATATCGGCTGTGTTAAAAACTGAGTAGATCTGTGCAACATTTTTTGCGGCAGGTAATTTCAAATGGACACCCACTCGAAATCAAAGATGTTATACAGCTGGCTGTTTCCATTTTTAACATTAAAATCTCTTGGAGCTCCCCACAGAAGTGGTCCCAGGGTCTCCTCCGTGCCCAGCGGATGCCGAATGTTTTCCCTCTTGCACAAACAAGAGGCACTTTCTGGCTCACACTTCCAAGGCGCTCACACACGCTCTTTCAGTTCGCCTTCCCAGCAGTGCAGCGCGAGGTACACAGCCAGCTATGACCGAGGCAGAAAATACAGCCGAGTGTACTTAGAGGTGTGGGGCCCTAGCTCCTGGCCAGCTGCTCAAAAGCTACTTCATTTAAAAAAAAAAAAAATTTAAAATTCAATGTCTGTCTTAAAAAAAAATATAAGGAGGAAATATCAGACAGAAGCATGTTGTCTTTGATCAAAGAAACTATCCTGGGTGGTCCACACATTGCCAGCTGGGTGGGTATGTGAACTTTTGGTTGGATTACTGGTGGTATTCTGTCTTCACATACAAATAAATCTTGTGGAAAAGTATCTTGGGCAAAAATATTTTTGCTTCACTCCTGCTTACTTTATTTTCCATTTATTTTTCAGTGCACATAAAGGAGCAAAAATGTTGTATTTTTATTATCATTTATATATAAGAAATATATTTTAACTGTTACCTTTTACTGAAAATAACAGAAGAAGAGACCGAAGAAAAAGGAATCACAGAGACACTAAATGAGATCCAATCTTACAAATCTAAGACACAAAATGGTAAAGGAGGGCTCGCGTTCTGGCAGCTACCATCTCCTATATACGTAGGAATCTGCTCAGCTGGTTTGCTTTACTTGATAAATGAAACAGAAGTTGGGAGTGTATTATTTAAACTAGGGGAATCTTCAACATCCAGTTGGGAGGTAGATGTCATTTACAACTCATTACCAAGACGAAATTTTTTTAAAATTATCTCAAACATTATCATTTAGATTTAATATCAGAGGGCAAGGTGGCCGCAAAAAGCATTATTCACCCAAAATAAACCGCATGATACACAAGAGCAATTTTCAAGAGCTAGAAGTTATACAGACTCCTTGGTTTGTCACTTGGAACGGTGCAGAAACTAAACCATATAGCCATTATTTACAATAAACGTACATTCCTTCTGACTTACAGAGCACATAACTTCATAGTGGCAAATAATGAAAAATAAAAGCAGAGTGGAAGGAAACTCTGCGTACATCTCAGGCTGCAATGCACGCGAAACCTCCCAGCTCCCATACCTGTAGCCTACAGCAGTAATGCGCTGCCGCTGACAAGTCACTTATCTCAAAACAGGTATCGGTGCCGTTATACACAAGTTGTAGAGATTCCTCGTCTTCTCCCCACTCTAATCTGTATTCAGAGATGTCAGCACCAGAACATTCAGGACTCTGCAACACAAATATTTATGTGGTTGAATTCAGAAAGGAACACTTAAGATCTCTGTGTTTCACTTGGTAAGGAATAAAGTGCATGGGAAAAAACACCTGAAACCCTTATTTTTTAAATTAATAGACCATTACTGCTGCAAATGGAAATGTGTGGAATTAGTGTTCCCTAATAGGTTACTGAAAAAGGCCAATTCTGCACAAAAATTAGCTGAGAGAAATTCAGAGAAATGAGCAAGTGTACGCAGCTACTTCGCTTTTCATCAGGACACTCAGGAATAAATTGTCTCTCCACTGGCTTGGCAGAAGCACAACTACAGAGAACACAAAGCAGCATCAATCTAATGTAGCGATCAAAACACAGCTCTGGAAGAGCTGGCCTTCAAGCCTGAAGTATTTACTCATGCTACTGAGATGAGAGCAACCTCAACAAGCGAGGAGCTCATTTGAGGTTTTCAGTGAGAGTCACCATCAAGCTAATGGTCCCAGTATGGGGGACAGGAGCGTGGACCTGGGTACGTTCACATTCCAGCAAAAGGATCCAGAACGTCACTGCACGCCACAACGACCACCCTGCACACGGGCTTCTCTAGCTCTGCCTCTGAACTTCCAGATGTTTCAGCAGGAGCTTTCAGAAGTGCTAAGCCAGCATTTTAAAGTAATGTGTAAAAAAGGCATAGAGTATGCACTCTGTAGAGTTAGTGCTCTCTAGCCAGACAAAAACACCCCACAGTCCTCTACTCTTTTTCTTTCATACTCCTATCAGCCAAAAACCAATAGACTCTAAGACAACATGACCATCGCAAACCACATGACTCCTTCCACACCTTCATTTTTAGCAAGAACAGACAAATATACCCTGCATATAAATACAGAGCCTACGAGTCAGGCTGCTGCATTCGCTCATGGGTGGGGAGAGCAAAGGCCTGTCCATACACCCATTTAAAATGTAACATTTAAAAGTTTACTGCGACTTCTACCTTAGAGTCACAAAACATTGCAAGAAATACTAACAAATATCCCTGAACTGCACCAAATCCACCTATTTCATTATAAAATTAAACTCATATTAAGTTATTATCTAGGTGTGATGTTAGCACAAGAAATTTATTTGAACATCTCATGAACATTAATAACTTCTTTCTCAGCAAGAGCATCCTTTCGTGGAGAGACCCGACAGATGCAGGGCTGGAACAGCCTGATGCAGGGTCAGGTTTTCAAATAAAGTCCATGGCAGAACTACTGTGGAGTAGCTGTGGAGTAACTACTGTGGAGAAACTGCTCCAGATCATGATGATATTTATGACAACATCCTTCCCTTTCTGCCTTAATTATGTAACTTTTTTTTTCTAGTAACATCAATCAACTCCTCAGCATTTCAGCTAAGACTTATTTTAAGAGTCTAATGTCTAAGATCCTGGAGAACAGAGAAGGAATGCACACAAACTGAAACAAAAGTAAATATTTAGGGAAGAGACAAACAATTTTTAAGGGAAAAAAAACTACATTGCAAGCATTTGTGCAGAGTTAATTTCATATCAGAGACTCTGCGTTCAGCCAAAAATCAAATATTTGCTTTCACAACTCCCCCCCAGGACACTCTGACATGCTAAAAGCCTGCAGAGAGCACTTCTACCCAACCAGTGCTCTGTCATCTGACGCCAGTGTAGGAGGTCTCATGTCTGAGTCTTGGTCTGGATGACTCATGATCAACTTTATGCAATTCTTTAAAGAGTAAAGTAGAGAAGATGATTTTCTATAGCAGAAGAGTTTCAGTGTATGGTTTTTTTGCATAAAAAAGTGGTTCCAAGCTAGGACATAACTCTCATGCCAGCTTTCAAGTTTTGCAGTGAACTGTGTTAGTTTGGATAAGCAAGATGGAAATTAAACAATCAGGGCTTACCTCCCAGCTTATAAGTACACATGTGTTGGACAGAAAGGAGAGGGAAGGTGCTCTGCACTGGCCAGGAGGTCCTGCTGCCGTGGTAACTTCTGTGGCTTCCGAATACGGCCCGTACTGGAGGGGAACAAAGGTGTCTGGACATTAATACATAAGCGTACAACCGTCTCACATTCACAGAATCACAGAGTGGCAGGGGTTGGAAGGGATCTCTGGAGATCATCTCGTCCAACCCCCCTTGTCGTGGTCTTGTTCCAGCAAGATCACAAAGAGCATGTTGCCCAGGATCATGTCCAGGTGGATTCTGAAAGTCTCCAGAGAAGGAGACTCCACAACCTCTCTGGGCAGCTTGTTCCAGGCTCTTTGATCCTCACAGGAAAGAAGTTCTTCCTCATGTTCTGATGGACTCTCCTGTGCTCCAGTTTGTGCCTGTTGCCCCTTGTCCTACTACTAGGCACCACTGAAGAGAGACTGGACCCATTCCTTAAAGCTTTTCCAAGAACAGCACCCAAAGTTTTCCAGTGCAATAAACTTTCTCAAAGACAGAATGGGCTTCCAACATGCAGCACCACATACTAGAGTTCAGTAGGAGATCACATGAAATTGCCAAGTTAAAATGTGAGGCAAACTCAGGTAGGAGCAGAGAGGACATACGTCCGCCTGTGCGGTGGTGAGTGCCTGTGAAAGCATAAACCACCTCCAGTTTACCCAAAAGTGAGAACGTGCACTCAGCAACCGAGTGACCAAGGGACAGCTGGTGTCCCTCCTCTACCTTACCTTAAGGTGTTTACATGTCTGTGCCACAGCCCAGCACAATGAGCTTCTTGCAGGTATAAGGAGGAGCACAGCAACAGCAAAGCACATACCAGAGTCCAAATCCAGCTTCTTTTTATAGAAAATCTCTGCCATGCGTTAACGACAAAAGCACAGTGTGTGATGGAGCCCCAGCCTGGGTCCAATGTGCAAGGGCACGCTGCCCACACACCATGGATGGCTTAGCTCCGCGGGAAGCTACTCCAGCTGCTCAGCTTTTGAGTCCTTGGTAGGAGGATAATTTAAATGCATACTAGCAAAAGGAAAGACAATTTTCAAGAGTGTGGAAAACTGCCTTCAGCCAGCAGTGCGAGGACAGGAGAGAGATAACAGTGGAAACCGCCTTCCTGAGGGCTCTTGAGTGGGATAATGAAGTTCGGTCAGTACATCCCCAAGCTAATTAGAAACTGTTATCTAGAACAAAGGAGCTTCACTGGAAGCAATTAGAGGAAAACCATTGATATTTACTTATTTTGGAATGCAATAGTAGCAAGTCTGAAAAAAAAAATGAGCCACTATAGAAGCTGAACAACACTGAAATGACAAACTCCAGAAAACCTCTCAACAGACACGTGTCAGTCAGTATCTCTACTGCTGAGAAAGGCTAACGATGATCACTTTGTTTGGATTATAAAGAACGTACAGTTCAAGAAAATCTCATTTCTTGACTTCTGCCGTTTTCTTTACTGAATAGGAGGAAAAGAGGTATTTGCATTTGCTAAAAAACACTCTCATTTATTTTTGGATCTGGTAAAAAAACCCAAGGAAATCAAAATCAGCCCCCTCATTTAACAAAAGGTGAGACTAGAAATGCGTAGCAACTTTGAACACTGTTTTGCCAAAAAAAGGAGATTAAAAAAAGAGGAGGAAAAAACAAGGCAAGGCACCAGATATTCAAAGCTACCAGGCAAGCAACAGCTTTCATTGAGGCAAGCAAATCCAATCTCACCATGTGTATTTAATTCATTTTTCACAAAATCAAAAAAGTGGGTATTTAAGGGAAAACAGTTTTAACAGTCTTGTATGTTTCTCCAGTACCTAAGTTAAGTTTTAACAGAACTTCTCCCTTTACGTGAATAAATTTAAACCTTTGTATTACGTTTGTCATCAGGATTTCCTGGGAAGAAGCACATCAACACACATGTACTGCTGCTGGCTGTGCCTTTATAAAAAGCCCTTGGAAAGATGCTCACAAAGGCAAAGAGAACCAATTCAAACCTCACTGAATCAAAAAGATCTTTCAGCAGATCTCTATGGACATCAGATAGAATTTCTGATGTACTGAGGAAGGCACATCTTCCAAGGAAATCATGTAACAAAAAAGCGCCATCAAATCTGTATTTTTGCCAGATTTTAAAAAAGTCATTAGGAATGCAAGTTTTCCTCAAAACATATCAATGCCTGAGTGACACATCTGTAATTGTTTTTACACAGTTAAGATTTAGAACAAAAAGAAGGAATGAAGTGGAAGGGGAATAAACAAATTCCTCCTTGTAAGCAGACAGGACTTTTAGCAGGGGTTTTGCACATTTTGGTGCAGCTCCTTTTGGCCAGTCAAATCATATTAGTACCTGAAATCTCCTTTTACAACAGCACCAGATTCAAAACTGCAGCTCTTCCTCAAAACTTCCTTTACACGTTTCTCTATTTTCTTTTGCGCACCTCCCTTTCACCTTTCTGATCACAAGCACTTCCCAGACTTGCCCATCTTGGGCACAGGACCACCTGCAGCAGAACAAGCCAAAGCAGGCCCCAGCAGGCTGCACGTACCCCACCGTCGTTCAAAGCTCTCACTCTGAAGCGGTAGGTTGCTCCAGGAAGAAGGTTGCTGACTGTGCACTCCAGCTCAGGACCATGATACACTTCAGAAACTACTTCTTCAGGTTCGGTCATTTCTACGCTGTACTCTGAGACAGGACAACCACTTTCTGATGGAGGGACATCTAGGAAAAAAAAAAAAAAATTAATAACAGAAAGACATATGCCAGGAATATTTTACTTTACATGCCATGGATTTTTTATATATATATATAAAATATATATATATACACACACACAAACGGACACACAAACTATCAGCAAAGATTTTCCTCTTCAATAGGTGCCTTACCTGCAATACCTCATCCATGTACACAATTGACATTTTTAAAGCAAATAAATAAAATTACTCAGCATCAAACATTCATCAGGTCAGATCGTCACATGGAAGAGCAGCAGCTCCCCCAAGGCAATGCTCTGTCACTCTGGGAAGCTCTGGTTGATGCCAGGAGGTGACCACCTACTTTTAAAGCAGAACACAGTGGCTACCATCCTCTTCTGAAGACAAAAACACCCAACAAACTACTCTGCTTCTTTCCCCCAAATATCAAAGTGGGTGTTTTATGCAAAAGAAACTGGTCAGTGAGGCAAGAAAAACGTATAGAAAGCTGCACCAAAAATGGAACTAGTGCTGAATATACGCTTTCTGGGACAGAGAGAAACCAGAAGGCACGTGGTGGCCAGCTGACCCAATCCTGGCTGCTGGCTATGGTTGGACAGGGGCTGAGAACGGTCATGTATGCTCCAAAACTACTACTTACACATGGGATTCCAGCAAAGCCTCATTAACACCCAATAGAAGTACAAACAACTGCCATCCTTGAACTTTATTGGTCACACAGCTAACATTTATGGGACTCTAAAAATCTCTGTACAATTATCTAATTCC
This sequence comes from Coracias cyanogaster, assembly GCA_033124195.1. NCBI lineage: Eukaryota > Metazoa > Chordata > Aves > Coraciiformes > Coraciidae > Coracias > Coracias cyanogaster. The sequence goes on from JAVSBS010019425.1 coordinate 63,032, forward strand.
CACCCTTCGTAGTTCCTTCTAGCTGACTTAGAAAGACATTTCAAAATAGTGGGTCAGTTTCCCACATCCTGGAAGAACAGCTCTCTGGGAAACTGAATTTGTTTTCTGTGCCTGTTTTGTTGTTGGCACCTTTTTCACCCATGAAAACAATATATTTGGTAACATTTGCATGCAGAATCAACCTGCCTGGGGTTCTGTAGCCACATGTAAGGGTCTTTCAAGAAACCACATGGTCTCTTGAATGCACAGGTGAATTTTTACGCTGGTGTTGAGATTTATTTGTCAGCAATGGCATTGCTCTAGAATTTAGCTTAACAAACAATGCCACAAAGCATCTGGATGCTGCAAGATTATTATAGTAAAGAAAAAAAGTCTGGATAGTGGCATGTCCTTTGACAATGTCACGCTCGTGGTCCAAGCCCTTTGCAAAGTTCCAGGTGTCCAGCGGATTTGTGTGTGTTGCTCTGAGGATCCAGGTTTAAATGCCACCCCAAATCCTCAGTATGTTTTACTCCAATTTCTGAGAGACGTCCTATATGAGAAGTAGTAGAATGCTTCTACTAAGTCAATATTGAAAAGGAATTAAAAAGATCTTGTATCACATGGTGCTTTTGCAATAAAAGGCTCCCAGGCCACTTTGCGAAATCAGTACCAGCCACTGTGCTATTGTTTAACTACAAAAAGGAGGAGGCTGGGAGAGCTTGGTACTTTCTGACTCTGTTGAGTGAGGTGGCAAGTCAAACAAGCCAACTCTCACACCTCACAGAGACGGGTTCAGTGAGCTGGAACAGCTGGACACCCTCTAACCACATCTACAACTCCTGAATACCTTGGAAAGGTGCCAACAAAAAGACCATAGCCTCATCAAAGAAGGGCCAAGCTTGCCTGGCAAGATTAATGGCCACAGTGAAAAAGTACTAGCTGGAGCACTGACCAAAGTCAATCATTTTGTGACCCTGTTAATACTGATTTTTTCTGTTTTTTAAACATTTGTGATCACTCGGATTTTATGAAATCCTAAAGATCCCTGGGTGCCCAAATTTATTACAATGTACAGAAAGGCAGTACCTTAATCACAGAGTAACCTCTATATCTGAATATAGCCGTGTGCATGTCAGTTGCTTTTCACTTAGTAAGCTTTGTTACATATCTTACTTGAATCACTGTATTAACTATAACTGATTATTTTTGACTGAGTTACCACAACAGCGTTAATATACTTCCAATGCCGCTCCTTCTTTAAATTGCTGTTACCTCAGGTGTACTACAAAAAAATATTACATTGAAGCACTACGCTGAAGTCCCAATATCCAAATCCTCTTTGTCATAAACCACTGATCAAGTCTGGGACGAGGGCAGATCTAACTTCGCTCTCTGAAAGAGTTCAGAGGGCAAGGGGGTCCCTTCTGAACCTCATGACCCAACAGGAAGATTTCCTTTACCTCTTACATTCCCAATCACCCTGATATTCTTTGTCCTGAACCACTGACGGGCTCTAAGATTGGATCCAGCCTCACCCAGGCTCCTCTCTGAGAAGTTTCTGGAGCAAGAAGGTCCATTCTGAAAACTGGGTAACTCAATGGGAGGGCCACCTTTACCCCTTCTATTCCCAGTTTGAAAACTGGGTAATGAAAACTACCCTAGTCCAACTCCAAGTCACTTTCCACTGTGTATATATATAGATATGCACAAGTATTAATCCAATTTGCTTTATAGTAAGTAATATAGTGACCTTGCCATCAAACTGAACCTCAATTAACCTTTGTTGATTTTTACTAAATTCTATCAAATTCATTTCAGCTTTGTAAAATTATTAATCCACCTCAACAAACCACATTGCTGCTTTTTTGTTGAGTGAGGTGTATTTCACACATTCCACGGCAGGCAGAGTCCTAAGCTAGGATTCTGCAGCTCATTATTTAAGTGCTTTAAGGTGGAACCACTCCTCCCACGACACGCTCTAGCAACAGAAATAAGAGCCGAGGCAATTTCAGCAACTAACCATCAGGATGAAAGCTATTCAGCAGGGAGATGCCGCTGTGCCTTACCCCATTGTAGCTGCACTTCTTTGTGCTTCGGCTTGCCCAGAACTCTCGGTGGCCGGCAGGGACCTGGTGCAACACTTAGTGTACGGACAGGTAAACTTTCAGAACACTGGAAGAGAACAGGAGCTGAAGTTAGCTCTCCAGTACATTTATCATCTACAAAGTGAGGCACAATTAGAAATTGGCACAAGAAACTGTTTTCTACAACAGCCGCTTAATAGACATTTATATAAACAAGAAAAGATAGGAGATGCTCTCAAGTGTATTACTTACAATTGCAATTAATAGAGTTCTTTCATTAACATATTCAAAATTGCAGCACAGGAAACTTTGAGAGCTAATATTGTGGAGGTCTTTATTTTAAATTTTCCTTGTTTTTAAAATAATATCAAAGCTTAAAGTACTCAAGCCATAATAAAAAAAAAAGTATCAAAGCAGGAGAAATAAAGGTGTAGGTACCAAAATGATTTTAAATCAAAGAAGGAAATGACAGGAATACTGATTCCTGGAATTCCTGGAAATGAAATCCAAAAATTTAAAGAAGAATTTGGCCACACAAAAAGCAATTAATTGTTACAACAAACTACCCCTGCTACATCTTCAGTCACTAGCTTTGGTCAGTACGGGCTCACATACATGGTCTGTAGCCGTTCTCAAGCAAGTGGCCAGATCAGATTAACAGGATGGACTTGTCTGGTGTAAGTAGAAACACCTACAGACTGGTTTTGAAGAAATGGAATCTCACTAAATTGCAACTTACCTGAAAAAAACAACCCATCAGGTACACAAAGAAGTCTCCTAAAATTCAGCAACTTGCAACGTAAGACTAACTGCAATCAGTGTAGCTTTACTGTGCTATAGGAAAAATATTCACCTTCTTATTAAAGCAGAAATCTTTTACCAAAAATAGCAGCTAAATCTCTGAAAAATATAGAGCCAATAGTCCTTACTGTTAAGTAATTGTTAAATAAATAATTGTTAAAGAACACTTACCTGACTGTGTCCGCCTGTGCTGATACAGCATGCCCGGAGTTTATACAAAGTGCCTGGTTTCAAGTGAGTACAGGTATATTCTGTAGCTGATCCACTATATGCCACTTCCCATTGATTTGCTAAAAAATAAGGTATATCCAAGTTCAGAAAAGTATAACACAAGAAGTTTACCAGTGTCTAGGAGGAAATGCAGTCTTCCACAAATGATATATTTCAGGAAAGTCATTAGTGCTAATATGAATATTGTTCCCGCCTAAAGACATACATACAAATGTATGTATACTGACAAACAAAAATATTTCTAAAAACATATTAAAAATATCAAATCAAATGGTACTTTCAGGCCTATAACCTAAAATTCCTCCAGTCTTAGAAAATAAAAAAAAGCATACTTTAAAAAAAACCACACCAAAACCCAACAACCCAAACTCTCCCAGGAATCCTGCAAGTTTTAAGGCTGCAAGTCTGTAACTCGATCATATCTGCAGCATTAGCCCATTAAATATAGTAACAGTAATAGCCCAAAGGGTCAGTACTTCTTTACAGTAGCTGTAATGGACTGAAATGGAGAAAACTTGTTTCAAGTTTACCTTCCGGACTTCCTTCAGAAATCTCTAATAGATACTTCAGGATTTCCGAACCACCATTATCCTGTGGAGGATCTGAAAAAAGTAAGGCAAGCTGTTAGTAAATCAAGATAAAGAGGGGAATGTGACAAAAAGACTACAGAACTTGTTTCTGATTCTGCTCCTTCTCCTCCACAAACTCCTCCACACTCACTACACCACGAAAGTTTTAGCGGAAGTGGGTAGCAGTTGTTAGGTTTTGGCAGGAGTCAGAATAAGGTGGCTGGATAATGATGTTACATCCAAAATGTATGGAAAAGCAGCTGGAATGGGACATGAAATGGAAGGTAAAAAGCCCAAAGATGCACTTGAGTGCAAGTCAGTCAACACGAAACATTTTTGATTCTGAAAACATAAGAACCTCTACACATCTTTTAAAATATTTTAAAAATTAAGTTGTGAAGTTCATCAAAGACATTAAACTTTGGACTGAGAAGCAGCATGAGAAAACTTAAGTTCTAATACATATTTACATAATTCTATTTGAATTTATTATGACCCGAAAAAGCTCTACTATGACAAACTCAGCTGGCTTACCCCACTTCACACTGAAGCCATGAGATGTTATTGGCCCCTTAATAACGGGTCTGGTTGGAGGTCCTGGCCTGTCTGGGCTTGTTGTACAGACCAACACTTCACTGGGAGAACTCTTCCCTTCCACATTAGAAGCAAACAGCTGAAACAAAACCACAACAAATTTACCATTGTTTACTAGAACTGCTTTTCTGACAGTTCTGCATGAGACATCTTTCAGTAATTGCACAGACATCATTAAACTGGAAAGTGTGTCACATCCCACCAGAGTGTGTGGGACTCTAATAACGGATATTAAGATTGTCATGTTGTTTCTTCACACCACCTCCCTCCACTAGCAATAGATCGTGACGTTTAAGATAAGAGCACCATTGTTTTTCCTTTAAAAAAAAGTCACATAGCAACTTGCAGTTACTCCTGAAAGAATAAACTGATGACAATAACTATGCTATTTTTGTTTCAGAGGTATTTCAAACTACTATTTAAAACAAATTAATTCAGAGTACCAGTAATCATAAGACAAAAAGCCTAAGTAGCACAATAAGCAAACAAGAAATGCGTGATCTACAGCCATTGAAACGAGCAGGATACACACACAAAAAAAACCCCCAACTTTCTCAGCCAAATCCTTCACCTCTACTCAAGAACACCTTCTGCTGACTTCAGGAAGAAGGCTGATAAGCTAAGAGAAAACATGAGGACCTGGCCAGGAGACTGAGCAGGTCAGGGTTGTACAAGAAACCTGAAATGATTCAATGTTTTGTGGCTGCTGAGAGCTGTATTAGCTCATGCTAGTCTCTGGGACAGAGATCTGCTGTCAAGGAAGTAATAAAATATGTATTATAATTGCTAATTGCAAATACAAGCTAGCAGGAACTTTTCCACTTGGGAAGTTCTGTTACTCTCAGGAGCAGCCATTTCTAACACAGGCATCTGAGGAAAACCATTTGCAACTTCTAATGTCTAATTTGAAAGCAGGGCTGCAGAGAAGCACTAAGTCCCTTTCCCTCAGACAACCACAGCAGCTCTTACACTGCTAAACTCAAAGGCACCATCTCGGAGCAACACTGCAACTACTTTCTCAATCTTGGGGTACTTCTTCAGGCAACTTCATAAGGTCTTCTGTCCCAGGAACATGTGCAAAGTTGTTTTTAAACAAATTGATTTAAATGAATGTTTGGGTAAAATTTTTGTGCTCCTGAATATAGTAAGATCTACAGAAGCCAAATTTTTTGAATCAACAAACTTATGGCATCCTTCTCTTCCAGCACCGTTGACAAATGACACAAAGCTGCTTCCAGACAGCTTTTGTTCAGCAATATGGGAGCACGGCAGACACTGGGTTTACAGACAGCACCCTGCCATCTCTGGAGGGACCCCGTGCTCTGGATGGTGTGGCCCAAGCCACCCCGTGGAGCCACACCTGGCTCCTGGCTTCGCTGAGTTGCTACAGTGGCCAGCCTGGCCATGGGGATGGAGGGATGGCCAGCCCAGCCACATGGCAGCCCACCTGGTAAAAGCCATACTGTCTTCTCCTTGATAGCAGAACCTGGCACTTGTGTTGTGCTTGATGGCTTCGGTAGCAGTGAGGCAGATGACACAATTTTGTGTTTGAAAAAGACTTCAGAGCATCTCTCTTGGGGTGTCTGTATTTAGGAGGATCCCACAGAGCAGGAGATCCCAGCACTTGCTAAATAACAGCTCTAAAAACCCAGCCACAGGTACCTGTGTGATGGAAAACCTTCAACTTCTGCATGTCAGGGGAAGACCGCCCCCCGAGCTGGAGAGGGAAGCTGTGTGCAGTGCAGCTCCTTGCAGTGTTTGCTCTGTTGTGGAGAAGTGAGATTGGTTTTGCGACTATGGATCAGGTTTTGGGGGAGAAATGCAGCCAACTACAACCACCTGAACCAGACTTTACAACATCATACCTGACAGCACATGATACCAAGAACTATGCTTGTTTCAAAAAAGCTGAGCAAAAAGCACGTCTCCTGTGATAAAAGGGAAAATACAACGAACAGTTTAATCTGTTAGGTCACGGTATAAGGTAAATTGGTATTTGATGACTCGGTTTTGGAGGTAGTGGTAAAAGGCCCCTATGGTACCTGGAAAAAAAAAACCTCAGAAAATACTATAGAATGATGTGAGGAAAAAGATTTTACCCTGAATTTATACTGTGTGCTTCTTCTGAGATTCTTCACAGTACAGGCTTGCTCCTCTCCAGTGTACTTTGGATGAAACACGCTATCCTAGAAGAAACAAACCCAAACAAATTTTCCTTCTAGAAGAATGTTGCAACTGAGCTGAGTAATATCATTTTGCTGCAAAATAAGCACAAAACCAATCATGATAGTTTAACACGTGCTACAGAAATAGAAGTGACAGATGACAGAACACAAGACACGGCAGACTGAACCGGTTAGGGACAAGCTGCCCTATCCTTCACAGACTTCGGTGAAGCTTTGTACAGTGATCATGAATGTCAGTACAGATTTTCAGGTAAGGATTCATAATCTTGCTGTGGAGCAGAACAAATCACACGGCTCCATCCTGTCAGGTACACAGTACTCCTAAAAGATCCTCCAAAGCAGCAATCCACAACCTTCTCAGTGATTTGAATTAATAAATGAAAACTCAATCTAAGTCACGCAGTATGATTTTATAGTAGCACGGTACTTACATTATCTTCTTCCTGAATTTCCAGGGTGTAGGAAATCACTTCCTCCGGTGTGCATCCTTCTACCTTATTCCACTGCAATGCAATCCACGTAACACCAGCTCGAACAAGCCTTGGTGCAGAAGGGGTCTGAGGAATATTACCTGCAGTGTAGCAAACCACCTCCTGGCTGTACCCACTGCACAGAGGAGAGAGAGATTAATATTAAAAAAAACCCATACAAACAATACAAAAAACCCCAAACCTCAGTGTATTTAGAGAAATATTTCACATTTTCAAAAATCTAGACAGTCTATTAAAATTGCCCAGGTGGAGAAGATAAGCACACAGTTAGGAAATGCCAGAACTAAGAATAGAAAAGAAATACAGGCTCATGTGCGTCCTCACAATCAGTTTTACAGATCTCATTACAAAAATAGTGGAAAAAATAATATTTGCTCATCTAAAAATATTACTACTAACTGTGAAGTAGGGGGAAAAAAAATCTCATTTAACAAAGGAGAACTTAAACATACTAAATAAATCCCCAAGTGTTCAACTTTTAGATGTCGAACTTGAGATGCAGCTTCCACCTTTTATAAACTCAGAATACATCTTCTATTTAACCTAAACCTCTGAGAGCCAAGTGCTTCAGCAAACCTAGTCCCACTGTTTCAGACATCTCCTTCCAAAGAAAGCAGGGAAAATTTATCCAGTCGTGACCCTACATGCTCAGCATCACTTAGAAGCTGTCTGGTGCAGGCACTGGTACTTTCCAACCCTCCAGGCTGGCTCTATGCCTTTCAACCTTCCCTGCCCAAACTTCTTTGCATTTTAAGCTGAACATAAAGGTGCTCTTCTGCACAGCTCAAGTTGCAAGCAGAGAGAATATCCATGGCAGAGATGCGTGCTCTCATCTTGTCTAAATCCCAGTACATAATGCCTTGAAACGTAACGGGCATTTGTGTTGAGCAAGTGTAGGAAGGGTTCTTTTAAGACTCCATGCATAATACATAATGTACAAGGGAAATTTGAGAACAAAACTTAAAACAGAGTGATTTTGGTGAATTTTCAGAAGAACATCAGGATTCTCAGCTGAAGGTAATGTTCTGCCAATACCAAATCTCTATTTCCAGAGTGCAGATGTATTTTGTTCCTTAAAGTCATTGCATGAATTCAATACACACAAAAAGCCACACCTCCTTTGTCCAAGTCTTCTGAAAAATGAATGTATTGAAATGTTCTTACAGTTAAAAAGATCCACCTATAAGTAACACCCAAACAAAACAAAATACATCTTAAATAGTAAGTCCACAAGCATTACAACCAACCAAAACCATCTCACAGCACAAAGTGTTAGATGATGTTATCGCATCATAATTTTGAGTGCTGTCTATAAAAATAAGCCACGGGCTGTTGGTGTTTATCTCATAGATTAATGCAGAGCAGCTGACCAGAAATATAGTTCTTAGCTCACTCCCTCCTCAACAGCCCGAGTTAAAAAAAGAGAGAGAAAAACAACAAAAAAAGGAGGGAGAAGGGTTGAAGCGTGGCCTAAGATACTGTTAAAATCTAGACTCTGGCAAAGAAAAGAGATGTGAAAACTGGGAACTTTGCACAAAACTGGCAGGCTCCTCCCAGTTACACTCAGCAGCTCCAGCTCAAGCCTCTCCATCAAGTATTATTTCAATGGGGAGGGAAGTAATCTTGCAAAAAGCTGGCAAAAGGTACTCAGAGCACACGTGAACAGCCCCAGCGCATCTTGGAAAACACAGGAATGGGAATAAAGACAGTTTTTAAAGCTATATATTACTAAGAGGTTTGTGTTTTGGAAGAGGGAACAATACAGGAATCTCCCTCAGCAAAACACACTGTTATATACTGCTAGTGTTTCTTTTACTGTCCTTCTTGTAATAACAACTAGATCCTGTTTAGGTAAGAAGGACAATACAGCAGTGTACAAGAGCACTGGATGTTTAGCTTCTTCACAGCTCGGCTTTTCCTGGTCTCTGTTCTGTGAGGACAGGAGCACACAGTCCCTGCAGCACGATGTCTCTTTGGGCACACTCTGGTCCTCAGCTGTGTAACATTTCAGCCCAGTGCTCCCTAGCAGCTCCTGAAGGATTGCTATAAGTCTAATTTCTCATCATCTTCAATTGAGAGCATTTGTTCATGTGCAAAGAAAAAGCAGAACCTGAAACCCATCTTAGTATCATAGAATGGTTTGGGTTGGAAGGGACCTTAAAGATCACCTAGTTCCAACCCTTCCTGCCATGGGCAGGGACACCTCCCACTAGACCAGGTTGCTCAAAGCCCCATCCAACCTGGCCTTGAACACTTCCA
>JAVSBS010019425.1:72328-92006 GCA_033124195.1 Coracias cyanogaster
TGTTGGTTAGTGTGATGATTTCTTTTATTCTACTTCTCATGTTAATATTCTATTTCTATTCCTTATATCAATAATTACTTCTGTTACTTATATCAGGGACGACCTTGCACCCGCCTCGGCCACCCCTTTCCAGCCTCATTTTTCGGGCTTTCCGTCCCTCCCCCGCCGCAGTTTCTCCTCCTCAGGTCCGTCCACGGGCAGAGAAGGTCGAAGCATCCTCTCAGCCAGCCCGACCACCTGGTCCCGGGAGCTCTCGGGCAGCCTGTGCCCATGGCCAGAGGAGCCCACTCAGGACTAGAGCTCTCCAGGTCCTCTGGCTGGTGAGAGCACGCTGTGAGCAGCCGCCCTGCATGGCACCCAGCCTCTCCTGTGAGGAGAAAGGCGCCTGCCGACACACGCTTGGCTGAGGGTGCGCTCGGGCACTGCACAGAGTGTCAGCCAGAGACACGCCATGCTCTGCAGAAGTGTTTTACCCCGGAGCAGAGGGGCTCTGCTTCCAGCTCTTTGGAGCAAGGTGGAGGGGCTGTGGGCGTAACCTCCAGCAGCACCCCTGTCCTCCCACAGCATCCACCATTGCCCCCAGTACCCGCCAGTACCCCTCAGTAGCCTCCAGTACCTCCCGATACCCACAGTGCTCCCAGTAACCCCCAGTACCCCCAGCATCCCCAGCATCCCCTTGTCGTTGTTGAGACGGACACGACATAAAAAAAGTTATGAGCCAAAGCTAAACTTTTTCATAATTTTTTATCATTCCTCTCTTTATTCTGTATCCAAGCCTCTTTACAAGTCTCTTGATCTCCTTTCTTATCTATCCACGCTCTTCATGCAGTGAGGCTGCTAAAATGATTCGCTCAATAGCTCTGTCCACGCGCCTCTCTTTGCATGCTGGTTGGCTGGGGTTCCTCCTGTATTTCCTGCCTTGTCTCCTGTTCTCTTGCCAGGTCTCTGCACTGTGGTATTTACTTGTTCAGTCTATTGTCACTTCCTTCTCTCCTTGAGACTTTCCAGCCTCGGGGCTTCCCAGCCTCTTCAAGGGTACATGGTTATCTGCTCAAGGTCAGTGTCCATCGTCCTCGTCTCTGAGTCCTCAGTCCAGCTGTGAATTTCCACATCCCCTAGTGCCCCCATTACCCCCAATATCCTCCAGTGCTCGCAGTAATCCCCAGTGCCCCCGTGACCCCCAGTATCCCCGCAGACCCGGCTCGCACCAAGATGACGGCACTCGTGGCTGCAGGGTGAGGGGTGGGCATGGCGGGGACACCGGGTGTGGGGACACGGGGGACACCGGGTGTGGGGACACAGGGGACACTGGGTGTGGGGACACGGGGGCACTGGGTGTGGATACAATGGGGGACACCGGGTGTGGGGACACCAGGTGTTGGGGCACCAGGTGTGGGGCCGGGGGGGTGGGGACAAGGTTTGGGGGCACAGTGTGGGGACATGGGGACAGCAGGTGTGGGGGCGCTGGGGGCTCCAGGCCTTTGGGGGTGCGGGTGTGGGCTGGGGGGAATGTGGGCATGGGGGGCTCTGGGGACACTGAGTGTGGGGGACACTGGAGAGTGGTGACAGCTGTGGGTCGCGGCTTCGTCAGCACAGCATGGCCCGTCAGCACCCACCCAGCACCTGGCACCCAGCATCCACCCACCGCCCAGCACCCTTCCCTGGCACAGGGCCTTCGCCTGGGACAGGGGCATCACGTGACACTTGATCCTCTGGGAAAAGCCTCAGGCTGGTGGAAACCCCCCTGCCTCACGGTGTCATCCTGCCTCGGGTGCCTCTGGTTTGTGTGCTCCTGACTCACGTGCCCTCGACTTACGTGCCCCTGCCCAATCTGCCCTCAGGCACCACCGACATGGCCCTAGGGCTCCAGAGACCCATGGCTGTGCCCCCTCCTGAGGCTGGTGCCCCCACGGTGGGCAGCGGGGGGCTGGGAATCGCCCCAGGAGAAGGGGGAGAAAGCAGCAACCAGAGACTGGGTCAGAAACAGGAATTTCATTTTTCTCTTAAACTAAGGGAAACTGGTGCCTCCCAAATGCCACCAGCGGCACTAAATTAACCCATGAGTTTCTGTCTGTGCCAGAGCGCCTATCGCCACTGCTCACACGAGATTCACTTTGTCACCTTCATGCACAACTCACCTTCTGTGCAAATTTGGCTAAGATGCATCTTCCCTCAGAGACAGCTGGAAAGCTCAGATGTGCCTGTTGACAGATTTCCAGGATTGGAATAAGCCAAAGGACAATGACAGTATTCCCAGCGAGGTTACGGATGCAGGAATCCGTCTGGTTTGGGCTACCGAGAAACCAGGAGGTATGAAAAACAGAAGTCCTATAAACATAGAACTAAAGCCCAAACCCGGCCAGTAGGGAAGAAACAAGATCTGATAAAGTGGGAGGCTTGGAAGAGGTTAGAGCCCCTGATCACCAACTTCCTAGAATGTGGACTTCTGCGGGAGTGTCAGTCTGCATATAATACTCCAGTTTTACCAGTAAGAAAAGCCTAAATCTGAGGAATACAAGATTTGTGGGCCATTGATCAGGTCACGGCTGACATTCATCTGGTGGTACCTGATCCCCACAGCCTGCTGACTATGATCAGAAACTAACACGTCCTTCACCATCCTAGATTTAAAGGGATCTTCTCCTGTGCTCCAACAACGAACGGGGTCAGATGCTATTTGCCTTTCAATGGGAAAACCCAGCAACAAGGAGAAAATCACTTTTCTGCTGGATGGTGCTACCACAAGGATTCCAGCAGAGTTTGGTAATGTATCAGCAAAAGGAGTGGGACAGTGGCCAGTTAACCAACAGAACATGGCATCAGTACGAGATGTGGATGATATTCTAATCAGAGCGGCTGGAAAAATGATTGTTTAAAAGCCCCTATTGATTTACTGACTTTTTTGGGATTAGCTGGATGCCGGGTGTCTAAGCAAAGGGCACAGATAGTAGAGGAGCGAGCCCAGCATTTGGGATGTGGCATTTCTAGAGGCCAAAGAGAATGAGGAACAGAGCAAAAAGAAGCTATCAGTAGGGTTGCGGTTCAGAAATCAAAACAGGAGCTGAGAGGATTCCTTGGAAGGGCTGGTGTCAGATGTGGATACCAGGAGCTGAACAAGAACCCCTGCACTACAACTGCACGGCCACAACGGAACAAGTCTATGCTGGCATGCTGGGCTTGAAGGATCAACCTGTAGAGAAGGTAGCTTTGAAGTTACATACAGGTGGTGGCAGTTTTGTACACGAAGGGGTGAGGAGAGCTGGGTCTGCTGCAGTGGCTATTGATAAATAAGTTCAAATTCAATCTTTGCCTCAAAACAGCTCAGCCCAGAAGGCTGAGCTGATGGCTCTAACCCGAGTGCTAAGAATTGGATGCAGTCAAAGAATTCATATATACACAGACTCCAAACACGCCTTTGGAGAGTTCCATGCTCCTGGAGGCAGCTGGAAGGAACAAGGACTGCTGATCTCCCCAGGAGCGCCTCTTAAACATGGATGTGAGAGTTTAGATCTCTTGCAAGCAGTGATGGAACTGAAGGAAGCGGCCATAAGCCGTGGTATGGCTCACCGGAAAGGTCAAGGGAACGTCATTCAAGGTAACAGTGAAGCAGATCTAGCAGCAGAGAAGGCAGCTCTATGGGAAGAGATCTGAGGAGCACTAATACCAACAAGGATAGGGATAGATAGGGAGCTGCCCTTGTGTTCAGGAAAGGACAGCAAGCCAGCTGAAATGCTCCATGGCAGTGAAAATGAAGAAGGGTGGTGGGTGATGCCCACCCACCAAGTCCTTGGCACTAGCCAGCTGATGAACTTCATTCTCATTAACTTGCATAAGGAAACTCTCATGGGAGCAAAGGCAACGGGCAATGTGTGAGGTATGTGCTGCAGGACCAAAACTGCAGGCATGAGCCGACATCTTTACTAGAAAGTGTTGTCTTTGTTGTGAAACCAACGCAAACAGTCAGCCTCAGCCACCACCCGGCAACTTGGAACAGGGAGGAACTCCCGGAGAGCAGCGGCAGGAGGACTTTTTGGAGTTGCCTCATTGTAATATATGGAAATGCCTCCTTGTGCTGGTTGATACTTTTCCAGGCTGTCCAGAGGCTTTCCTGTGTCACGCCAGTCAGGCTAGAGGGGTAAAAAGGGATGATACAGATCCTTGGAAACGTCCTTCCACAGGAACAAAAGGGGGGTGGAATTTAGAAGCAATTTTTAGCCCCCGAATGACATCTTGCCAAATGCTCAGAGGTTACACAATCTGACAGGACAAATAGAATTGTTGGCTAATGCCACATGCATGGGGCTGCAAGATCCAAACACTCAACTACCAGCAACTTTGAAATGGCATCGCCAAACCGATCAGCTCTGGATGGGTTGTTATTGTGTGAGCTTGGAGAGCGTGGATGTTGGGGTTGGGAACACCCAGACAGTTTGTTGTATCCACATCTCAAAGGTGACAGAACATTTAGAAAATCAGTTGGACAAAACAGGGAGAAAAATCAAGCAGCGATTTGAGAGAAATACGAGGGAAATGGGCTGGCTGAATAAAATTGTACGCAGACTGGGATTCTCCCTCACTAGATGGCTGCAAAGTCTGTTACAAAGTTTAATTGTTATAATTATCATAATGGTGATCATAGAATGCATTGGGTTGGAAGGGCCCTTCCTAGGTCATCTAGACCAAACCCCTGGCAGTCAGCAGGGACATCTCTAACTAGATCAGGCTGCTCAAGGCCCCATCCAGCCTGGCCTTGAATGTCTCAAGGGATGGGGCCTCCACCACCTCTCTGGGCAACCTGTTCCAGTGTTCTACCACCCTCATAGTAGAGAACTTCTTCCTAACGTCTAATCTAAATCTGCCCTTCTCTACTTTAAAACCATTGCCCCTTGTCCTATCGCTACAAGCCCTTGTAAAAAGTCCCTCCCCAGCTTTCTGATAGGCCTCTTCAGATACTGCAAGGCCACTATAAGGTCTCCTCGCAGTCTGCTCTTCTCCAGGCTGAACAACCCCAGCTCTCTCAGCCTGTCTTCATAGGAGAGGTGCTCCAGCCCTCTGATCATTTTTGCAGCCCTCCTCTGGACCTGCTCCATCAGATCCATGTCCTTCTTGTGTTGAGCGTTCCAGAGCTGGACGCAGTGCTCCAGGTGAGGTCACCAGAGCAGAGGGGCAGAATCGCCTCTCTCAATCTGCTGGCCACGCTTCTTTTGATGCAGCCCAGGATGTGATTGGCCTTCTGGGCTGCCATTGCATTGTTGGCTCATGTCCAGCTTTTCATCCACTAGTACCACCAAGTCCTTTTCTGCAGGGCTTCTGTCACTTATGTCATCCCCCCATCTGTATTGATAACGAGGACTGTCCCGACCCAGGTGCAGGACCTTGCACTTGGCTGTGTTGAACCTCATGAGGTTCACATGGGCCCACTTCTCAAGCTTGTCTAGGTCCCTCTGGATGGCATTCTGTCCCTCTGGCATGTCAACTGCACCCCCCAGCTTGGTGTCATCTGCACACTTGCTAAGGGTGCACTCAAGTGCACTGTCTATATCATTGATGAAGATATTAAACAGCACTGGTCCCAGTATGGACCCCTGAGAAACACCACTTGTCACCCATCTCCATCTGGACATCGATCCATTGACCACTACCCGCTGGATGTGACCATCCAGCCAATTCCTTATCCATTGAACAGTCCACCCACTGAATCTGTATCTCTCCAATTTAGAGAGAAGGATGTTGTGGGGTACCATGTCAAGGGCCTTGCAGAAGTGCAGATAGGTGACATCCATCGCTCTTCCCTTGTTCACTGGTGTGGTCACTCCATTGTAGAAGGCCATTAGGTTGGTCAGAAAGGATTTGTCCTTAGTAAAGCCATGCTGGCTGTCTCGACTCACCTCCCTGTCCTCCATGGGCCTTATCAAATCTTCTAAGAGAATCTGTTCCACGGTCTTGCCAGGCACAGAGGTGGGGCTGGCAGGTCAGTAGTTCCCAAGGTCTGCCTTTCTACCCTTTTAAAAAATGGGTGTAATGTTTCCCTTCTTCCAGTCTCCAGGAACTTCACCTGACTGCCGTGGCTTCTCAAATATCATGGAGAGTGGCCTGGCAACTACATCAGCCAATTCCCTCAGGACTCTGGGATGCATCCTGTCAGGTCCCATAGACTTATGCATGTTCAGGTTCCTCGGGTGGTCACGAACCTTGTCTTCACTTACAGTGGGAGGGACTTTGTCTCTCTGATGCCCATCTTGTCGTGCTTCAGCTCAGGAGGTGTGTGGAGAGAGGTTGCCAATGAAGACTGAGGCAAAAAACTTATTGAGAACCTTCTCCTTGTCCATTGTTACTAGTTTGCCGTTCTTGCTCATCGGTGGGGTACACTTTCTTTAACCCTCCTTTTCTGATTGACATACCAGTAGAAGTCCTTCTTGTTATTATTCACGTCCCTTGCCAAGGTCAGCTCCAGCCATGCCCTGGCCTTCCTGACCTCATGCCTACACAACCAAGCAGCGTCCTTAGACTCTCCCCAGGATCCCTGTCCCTGCTTGAATGGCTTGTGCAGGTCCTTGCCCTTTGGTTTGACCAGCAGGTCAAACTCTGCCACACTGGTCTTCTTCCTTCCTTGTTTGATTTCTGACACCTGGGGATCAAGAGCTCTTGCAATCTAAGGAAAGTGACCTTAAAGATCTGCCATCTCTGTTCTGCTCCCATATCCCTGAGGACCATTTCCCAGGGAGTCCTACTGACTAACTCCTTGAAGAGCTGGAAGTTTGCTTTCCTTAAATTCAGGGCCCTGACTATGCTCCCCGCCTGACTTGTATCCCTTAGGACAGTGAACTGCACCAGAGTGTGATCACTGCAGCCCAGGCCTCCTTCTATCTTGGTATCCCTGATGAGCTCGCTTGCATTGGTGATCATCAGATCCAGTATCTCATCCCCTCGGGTAGCGCCATTTCCTGTCTCAAGAAGTGATTGTCAAGGCACTCCAAGAGTCTCCTGGATTGTTTACAGTTCGCTGTGTTATTTTTCCAGCAGAATGTCGGGGTGGCTGCAATCCCCTAACAGGACAGGAGCCTGCGGGCATGATGCCTCCTGTAGCCAGAGCAGAAGGCTTTGTCCATAGGCTCCCCTTGACCACCCCTTGGTTGGTGGTCTGTAGTGACACCAACCATAAGATTTCCCTTGTTGCCTCAGTCTCTAATTCCTACCCATAAGCTTTCAACTTGCTCTTGGCTATTCTAAGGGACATCTCTTCACACTCTATCCAGTTCTTAACATAGAGGACAACATCTCCACCCCTCCTTCCTCTCCTGTCTCTTCTAAACAGCTTGGAGCCATCTATAGCCACACTCCAGTCATAGGATTCATCCCACCAAGTTTCAGTAATGGCTGCTATGTCACAGCTCTCCAGCAGCACGGTAGCTTTCAACTCCTCCTGTTTGTTGCCCAAACTGCATGCGTTTGTGTAGAGGCACTTCAGCCGGGCTGTCACCTGTGTCACCTTCTTAGAGGAACAGCCCTTAACTCCCTGAAGGTGCTTCACAGATGTCTTCTTGTTGACTCCTACTACCTTAGGAGCCCATAGCTCATCTCCATAAGACTTTGATTGTGCTGCAGCATCCCCAGCATGCCTCAGGGCAACAGGTTGAAGGCCTTTACTAGCACCCCATCCCTGTAGCCCTGATGTGTGACTGGATCCATCTGTTCCTTCTAATGTCACTGCTCACATCTGGAAGGAGAGAGGAAAAAGTAACCTGTGCCCCGGACTCCCTCACCTTCCATCCCAAGGCCCTGAAGTCTTTTTTTGATTGCTCTTGGACTACAAGTCAACAGTTTCCTCTCTAACTACGTGGAAGATCAGTAATGGGTAATAGTCTGAGGACTGTACCAGACCAGGGAGCTTCCTGGTGATGTCTCTGACCTGGGCCTGAGTGAGGCAGCAGACTTCCCTGTGGGATGGCTCTGGTCAGCACGCGGGCCCCTCTGTTCCTCTCAGAAGGGAATTGCCTACAACAATTACCCTCCTTTTTTTCTTAGCAGAAGCAGTCCTAATGCATGACGCTGGCTGACTCACCCTAGGCACCCCCTCGGATGGATCTTCATCTACATTCTCACATGCCTGGCCCTCAAGTTCCAGAGCCCCACCTCCCACGAGACCATCCAGGCCTCACCTAACCTGGTCTTGAACACGTCCAGGGATGGAGCATCCACAGCTTCCCTGGGCAACCTGTTCCAGTGACTCACCACCCTCAGAGTGAAGAACTTCTTCCTTATATCTAATTTAAACCTCCTCTTCTCCAGATTGAACCCATTGCCCCTCGTCCTATCACTACAAGCCCTTGTAAAAAGTCCTTCCCCAGCTTTCTTGTAGGCCCCCCTCAGACAGTGGAAAGATCTTGCAGGGCCCTGGGGTGTGCCCATCCTCTCTGGATCCTGCTGCTCTCATTGGTCTCGCCCATCCCATCAGCCAGCCCTGCCAGTCTTGTAGAAGAAGGAAGGGACTGTACTGATGAAAAAAAAGACAGAAGGTCTTTGCTTTAAACAAGAAAAACAAATATATCAAGATTCCTTTCAAAATCTGTAACTCAACTTCCTCTTGCTTGTTTTTCTTGGTTCATAGAGGTCCCTAGTGGGAATTTTACATAACAGATGTATTCTTTCTGTGCTAGGAGTAGACCACAAAACACCATTTAACACCTCAAAAGAAGCCTATCTTCTTAGACTAACCTCTATCTTCTTAGGCTAACCTCATCCCGCTGAAGGTACACAGTGATTCCCTGGGTGAATGATACCACCAGGGAAGGAAGGTTAAACTTACTCTAAAGCATTAACAATAGAGCAAATATCAGATATTTAACTCAAAACCATTACAAGAAAAAAAACAAGCAAGCAAAAATCCTCCCAGAAATTCTTCTTTCCACTGTCACTGATTGGCTAAGCTTTTCAACCACCACTTCTTCTCAGGAAAGTGTGAACCTTGGGTAACTTACCTAGTACCGATGTCATTCTGAGCTGCTAATCGGAAGGTGTAACCCAAAGCCGGACAAAGCTTAGTCAGCTTGCAATGCTTCTGGCTTCCAAAGTAACATTCTCTGAAACCACTGTTCCTTTTTCCCTAGAAAGAGAGCAATCTGTAATCGGATAGCTATGAAAGAAAACCACGCGGTTCTTATTTTAAAATGAGCTGTTAAATGATATTAGAATTAGACACTTTCACACAGGCACTGTGCAAAGATGTGTAAGCCATTGACAGCACTGCTACGCTACCTCCAATAATACAGACCAACAGAGTCAGTCTGCTGTCACACTTCACAAGGTGTTTCTACAGCTTCTGTCATCCTACTTGAAGTGCAATTTATCCCACGCATTCGTAAGTTAAAAGGGAAACTAAGCTCAGAATCGACTGGGTCACAGCAGCACAGGAAAGCTGCAACCGGCATTTCTTGCAAGCACAGGAAAGCTGCAACCGGCATTTCTTGCAAGCACCACGGAAGCCCTCCCTGGTCCTTCACAAACACTCCATCCCACAAGAGGGCTCTCGCTCCCCACCGGCCAGCCCACGGCCACTCGTCGGAGAGGGACAAGCCTGAGTACAATCCTCTGCTCAGCCCCATGCCCTCAAGGGTAAAACAGTTTTACTCATCAAGGAGGAGTATGTAACATGTCAGATTCTGTGCTCATCCCACTGCTCAGAGCACGAGGCACGTGATGAGTGAAGAGGATTTGTTGGAAAGCATGAAACTTTGTGAAGAAACTTGGATGTCAGAGGTACAGTTAATGGGAGCTTCACATCAATTGGAGCTTCACATCAATGTGACCTGGAGTGATGATGAGCAGCAGATGATGCTGCAGATGGGGCAGCAGCGAGAGAGGGTATGGAGACACTCCTAGTCCCAAGTCTTCCCTCAGGTACACTAAGTACAAACCAGCACAGCCAAGGTCAGGGACACTCAGAAGTTCTCTCCCACCCCGCAACATTTAAAACAAAAGCAAAGACTTTTTCAATCCAGCTTGGTATGCCCTGGGGTAAAAACAAAGCCCAGCTTTTTGCAGGACAGAGACCTCAAGACAACAAAGAGTATCTGGTCTCATCCTACGCCACATATGGCAAATGGTAAATTTGAAACCTCTCAGGAGACAGGGCATGGATTGCTCAGCTCTACATAAATACCTATCTGAGGTGAAGCACTTTAAAGGAGCTTTAACTTCAATACTTGAACACTTTTTGTATTCAACACTCAAATACAAAATTAATGGACCACCATATTACAAAGTACCCAAAAGCACACCATAACAGAAACCCAGCAAAGCACACCCATGGGCTCAGACTGGTGCAGGAGATAAAGTTATGCCCATCTCTGCAACTTCTCTGGCTTAAGAGCTCTGCTGTGCCATTTACTATTTTTGGTACCTGTTTCTACAATTTTTAATTTTTATCTCAGTAAAATTGACATCTGACCATAGCCAAGGCTACTTATTTCCCCTGATATATGTCAGCCTGAGGCAATGTTTCTATGCCTAAACAGAATAACAGATAAATTATTTATACAGGTGTCCCTCACTGCAGCCAACAGCCTCACCTGCTGCTGCCTCCTTGGGCTCTGTCTGTCCTCCCACCCGCTGCTCTTCCTCCACATTTAATACATCACGTCATCATTAAAAATCTCAAAAATACCCGAGTGGAACACACATTTTTCACTGGCCCATTCTCCAGCCCTTATCAATTTCCACTTCTTTTCACTCGGCTTGCAACACAGAAGGAAGACTTCCATAAAATGTTTGTATTAAACCTCCAAAATGTGTTTATCAAGCTAGGAATGATCACGCAGATGTCCAACACCACACAACTTGGAGGCACTGAAGGGATATTTAGCACACTGGCAAACAGCCATAACTTACTTTTATTTATACAGTGTGATCCTACACTTGCTCTAGAACTTAGTTTTATACACAATCTTCTTCAACTGCCTGCTCCAGCTGTAACATTACTGTATATCTCAAGTAAATTAAGGGGTGGAATTAAAGGAGAATCATGAATCCTAAAGCAGAAGTCTTTCATAAATGAGAAAACTTTTTCAGATCTAAAATCCCTAGATATACAGTTATATGATAAAACTCCTTTTGGACAAAAATAATAGGTCTTCCTATTATTTCCCAGCGCAGCAATAACATATTTAAAATCCAGACTACATAAAACCTGGTTAGTAATGCTACGTTTTAGTAAAATATCCATTAATCAGTGCAGGACTAGGGAGAATAGATTCCCCCACCCCCATGCAAATTGTCTTTTATAAGTTCAGATGGCATTAATTTTTCTCTAACTCTTTAATGACTTTACTATTTGTAAAGTATTTGAAAACATTTAATTGCTTTTTGTTTTCTGCTTGATGTATTTTAAAAATAATTTTTCTATGCTGCTTCTCCAGGAGATCAGAGTGCGCAAACGCTGAGGCTGTGGTTGATAAACCGATGAGCAGTAATGGCTGGCTGAAAAGCAAAGTCATGAAAAAAATCTCACCTATAGCACAATTGAGAGCAATGGGCCAAGGAAACTCCAGCTTGTCAAACTGGTGGGTTAAACCTTTGCAAAGGTTGCCAAACATTTAAATTACCTTCACCTTTCTAACAGTACAGATTCTGATACTGTATATATTTTTCTTCTACAACTGGCATTGTACATTCCCCAGACTTGCTCAGAGACTGACTGGTATTCAAATTACTCAGACTGGCTGGTATTTTGGATTCTGTTGGCACTAATTGGAGAGGCTGGCCGATATTTCTAATTATCCTGGCATTAATAGCCTGGAAATAGCCTCTCCGCTCCTGCTCTCCCAAGATTTATGAAAGCACTAATGCTGGCATAATTATAGACAGGAACAACTGGCAGGCTGGTACTGGCTGCCACCCAAGAGTCTTACAGCTTTCCCAGAATCCCTCTCCTATTCTTTGTACAGTCGGCATCCAGGTTTTAATCCTTTAAATAAAGTTCCGTAAATTGCTTAAAATATACTGTATCATTTCCGCAAGTATTTCTAATCCACGTATTTCAGCGGGATTGCAGACACTGTCTGACTTCTTCTCCAGCCTGTGTTCCCTATTCTTCCCGAGGACAACCCATACTGTGATGATCATCAGGGCCTGCCTGCGGAAACAAGAATGATTCAGCTCCACAAATCCACTGGAACTTGCACAAGGCTGTAACACAGCATTTTAACACATTTTTAAAGAGTTTCGCCTGCTATTTCAGCTATATTTCAAGCTACGTGCTCACTTAGAACAGGATCGTTCAGTTTCTCTTGGAGATGGTTTATTGAAACAAGGGGTTTGAGATTTTAAACGGGTTTTGCTGACTGCATTCCCTGTGGCAGACAGTAAATAACCATGAAATGAGGACTGTGCCACCATAGGTAGAGCGGATGCAGAAACAGAGCACAGTCCTTCACAAGATCTCACTGCAGAAGTCTGAACCAAAGCCGCCAGCATCAGGTCTGCAGCCAGGAGGCAAGGTGGCAATCTGCTGCAGGCCATGCCAGCGCTAACTTCTGTGCTTGGTTCGTGCTGGCAATAAAAACCAAGAGACCGGTATTCCATCTGACACAGCTGCAGAGCAAACTGTCAACAATTACACCCTAATACCGCTACAAAGCATTTATTTTGCAGGCTTTTATACAAGGGATGGAATCTGCAAACATTCAGAAGACAGAACAGGACCTATGAAACATCCCTCAGTACACACAAAACCCAATTTGATCCAAGACTCTCCTCTCGCACGTCTCACAGGAGTGGCACGGACACGGAACAGACCAAGGGGGCAGAAGGTGAACACAAGCCCAAACATAACGTGTATCTGAATTTTGATGGACCACCACCGAGATGCATGGCCCAGGCTATCAGCTAGTATAAACGAGCATATCTCTGCTAGCCTCGAGAAGTTTAGAACTTTGTGGCAGAAGAAAATTATCTCCATTTATCTAAATATAAACTTATTTATTAACTAACCATCACCAAATCATTAAATAGGGTTGCATTGTATCTATCTCTCTCTTGAGCAAATTAAAATGAGATGCTTGCTGGATGAGATTTAAAGCTGCTTTTATCTAAAACCAGCAGCACACACTGCATGAGAGGGATGTCCTTGTCTGGCTCAGGAGCAGCCCTTCACTTTCCCATAGAGAATGAATAGGAAACTCTCGCTATCCATACGCAGAAGAGAAACATGTATTTACTACCACTTAATCACAGAATGATCATTCCACATCTAGTTAGTAACAAAGGCCTGACTCTTACAGCAGTGCCAGCAGCATTTTTCACTGCAGCTACAGTTTACTGATTTTGGTGAACGCTGGCATCAGGAGAAAGCATCACCTTTACAGTGACATTTCCTGGCTGGTATATTTTTAATGCTCTTTTCACTGATTAGCCTTTTTCTTACCCTGAATTATCTTGGCATAATGTCACCAATTAACTAGTTCAGGTTTGTAACGTCAAAGGGTTCAGGTTTGTAAAGTTCATAGAAAAAGAGGCAGAAGGTGGAGTTTGCCTTAATTACTAATTTAAACTGATTTTATAGCCAGACTACTATTGCCAATCCCAGCACCTGAGGTGCTGGCACGTTCAGACCCTACTGAATTTCAAAATACCCAAGAAGAGGAGCTGATCCTAACTCCTTTGAAGTCAATGGAAACTTTGCTAGCATACATCCAACGTAACCAAGTGACAATTCCCTGATCTTTTACTCTGCCATTAAAGAATTCAGATCATCCTCCACAGTTCTTCAGCCATTTTAAGCTAAAACAGTTTATCAGCAAACATTACAACTGTAATTCAAAGACCTATGTCAGTAGTGAGAAAAAGTACTTGCGTCTTCTAAATAGCATGTGACACTAGTCACAGTGCAAACGATCCAATCCAAACTGGGAGGGGAAAAAGGTGCAATGGCAGGAATAGCTTTGTCTATAGACCCCCCCATCTTCCAGAGTCTGCAGGTCAGGAGGAAAACCAAAACTAAACTGAGGAAAAAGAAGCAGCTGGCTATCACTGGCATATGTTAAACAGTATATAACCTTCTCTTCATCTGGGTAGGTAGAAATACAACAAACCTAATTCCAGTGAAGAAATAAAAGTAAATAATTTCTGGTTTACCTAAAGCTCACTGAATGAGGCAAGAGAAGGTTTTTAAAGTATACAGCTCTATCAGCGCATAGGAACAGTACTGCATCTATTTTTGACAAGATACAGTAAAAAAACCAAATCCAGCCCCCTAGTCTGCCTCAAACACCTTTCTCCAGTCCGCTGAGTGACCCCGCAGAGCAGGGGGCCCCTGTGGTAGGTATGTGGGGCAGCACGGGGCTTGCTGAGGGGTGCTGCACCCAGGGTCCCAGGCAGACCCCCCAGCACCCAGCTGGCACTGCAGCACCTCCACGACTCCCCAGCGGCAGCCACAGAGAGATGAGATGCCGTCGTCCTGCTACAATTTAGAACCTCACCTAACCCTGGGGCTGTAAAACATGCTGCTCCTGCTTTTGTTTCAGAGCAACCATTTATTTTTTGCATATACAAGTGATGTCACCCATGCTCCTGGCTGTATTTGAGATGCTATAAACTATGGCCTCTGCCCTGCAAAACCAGGGGAAACTAGTGGAGATACCGAGCATCTGACACACTCCAAGATCTGAATTGTCCCAGAGAGCGACAACCTGTTACCTGTGGGGCAGGAGGGCGATGGGGCTGCCGGAGCCCTTCCCTCGGTGGGAGCAGGTAGCACAGCTCCAGCTGCTCTGGGATACAGCCGGACGCGCTTGCCCAACCATCACCACCACTCCTCAATGACTCGTGTGCCTGATGTCCGTTTTCTTTCTACAGCCTGAGGCTGCAGCCTTTGCAAGACAGCTTTCCAGGCTCTGCACATCGCTTCTGTGTTGTGAGGGCTTTCCACAGCTCCCTCGCACACTATCCTTCCCCAGGAACGGACCTGACTTCCCAAGGCACACTGCCTTTCTAGGGTGTTTTTCTACCTTTACCATCAGATAGATTTCTTGTTCTCCACTCACGCAAAGCCTCCTCTGCTTTGCAGCCACCGTCTAATTTCCTTCTGATTGCCGATTTTCCCGTGTTTATATTTTATTCTGTGCCCTGTAGCTAATGAATGCTGCTCTAGCTGAGATCTGGCAGAGCGCTCGCTGTTGCCTGGCAAGCGTTCTCCTCTTCCCTGATATATTTATTTCTTGCTTTCACTGGGACACAGTGTGGCATTGTAACAAAGTCAGTGCTTTTGCTTACGTGGAGTTTACACAACCAAGTCGGAGGGTACAGGGCACTGCGAGTGAATTCTCTTTTGTACTTGGAGGCCGTGACTCCAGTAGCTACCTGCACCCCGCGCCAGAGGCACAACCTGCAATGGCACAGGACAAAGCGAGTGGAACAGCTTGCTGAGCTTGCTGTTGCAGGTAAATGAGGCTCCTGCAGATGCAAGTGCACCCAGCCTGTATCTTCAGACTTTTTCTTCAATAAACCTTAATAGCAATTTTTAATTCAGCAACTCAAAATTGCACTTCTGTCTCACATCAGAGTCAAAAAAGGAAAATTCAGAGAAGCTACACCTGTGGCATTAACTATCTCACAACCAGCCAGCTACACTTCAGTCAGGAGTCATGTCAAATCACTGGAGATGTACCAAGTTGTGTGCAGGGCCATTATTCTTTCACCTTTGCCAATGACCCGTCTGCTGGGGCCTCACATGTCAGGATTGTTACTGAGAAAACAGGGAAATTAGAATAGACACAGTAAGGGATTCAGGATGCCTTCATTCTTCTCCATTAGTACACAGCTAGCCTAAACCAGACTACTTCCGTGCTGTGAACACAAGGCTCCATGTGGACAAAATTAACATCAAAACTATTTGCAATGTATTAACGGTCTGTTGCTGGTCTTTCTTCTGACAAGACCTTCTGTTGCTTCCCTTTCCATAGCAGGCTGGAATCATTCAAGTTTCCACTGCTCAATGCTGTCATGTTCCCTTGGCTCCAAGTTACTGGAAGCCTTGCAACTGTACAGTCAAGGTGTCACAGAAGATGTAATGGGATCATCCTGGCCCATCCTTTAGGAGAAATGTCTTTTTATTCTCCTTTTCCCTGACCTTACACTCCACTTCTTTCTTCTTCACTGACAACCTTTCCTCTTCCACTCTGCAGAGAGGAGCAGTGAGCCATCCTGAAATCATTTTCATTTTAGTACAGATCAGTGGGTTTCTCATCATGTAGACCCGCTTGCTGTGGTACTGCATACAGTAAATGTTTGCACAGCAAGCAGTTCCGAGCATCCTACATGTATCAGACTTATCAGGAAACACGTCACTAGTGAAATGAAGGAAAACGATTCATAAGAGAATATTCCCTTTAGGATATTATTTTTAGATTACTAAAAACCTCCAGAGAAGTTTCTTAGACTGTACAACTAAACACCCCTTCACACTCTTCATTTCCTGACTCAGCATCTTTTTTCCACGTTGCCCAAGCCTTTTCTGCCACCCAAAACGTATTTTTTCCATCAAAGATGATATTCAGTGACTCAGGCTTTCTGCAGAAATCCGGCTTGCACAATGGAAAGGAGGCAGAAAGGGACGGAGGGAGGACTCACAGCCAGAACCCACCCTCCAGCCAATGTTGCTTTTGGCACTGTCCCCAACAGCATGCTGCTCACTAGCACCGTAAGGTCTTTGGGACAGAGACCTTATTTCCTTTTGAGTCCGGAAGGGGACTAACTGCCACCAAGTAAATGACACCCTGAATACAGGCAGAGCTGCACGGCGACGGTGCCTCTTCTCCCCGGAGGCAGGAACAGTGTTTTATCCTGCACTCAGCAGCCAGAAGAAAGAGATCACAAACAAAACTTGAAGATATATCACAATTAAATAATAAGTAATGTTAATTAACAAATCAAGAACACCGAGTAAGCCATAAAAAAAGTTAAGATTTCAGGAGTACAGAAGCAGAACATTATCTCCGTACAAAAGACACTAAATGAAAAGTTTTCCTCCCAGCGCCCCTTTCACCTTTCCAATTCTTTATCTAATGCCATCAGGATTTTATTTGCCTACTTCCACATTCTCCTGTATTTAATTATTTTTCTTTACTCAGCAAATCTTTGTAAAGTCTGAGTGCCCTTCATTTGTGTATTTATTTCAACTAGTCACTACTTACCTCATCCCACTCCAGAAGGTAGCTG
Source organism: Coracias cyanogaster (assembly GCA_033124195.1). Taxonomy (NCBI): domain Eukaryota; kingdom Metazoa; phylum Chordata; class Aves; order Coraciiformes; family Coraciidae; genus Coracias; species Coracias cyanogaster. The sequence continues at coordinate 89,540 of JAVSBS010019425.1, forward strand.
GTGATTTTTGAACCATTATCAATGGGTGCCTATGAACAAAAAATAAACAAAGGGTGATTTGGGGAATAAGAGAAAACTACTTCCCCCACCCCCCTCAGGCAAATGACTACAGTTTTAAAGTGAAACCAAAGCTTTGGGTTTCACATAGCTTGGCAACCTCTTAACAGATACCGAGAAGAAGCTGGACATAATGAAACACATACATTTTAAAAGTCAAGTCAGTGCACAGGGAGGGATTTCTCAGAGTACAGCAAGTTCAAGTCCCTTACTGAAAATGACTGTCTTGGCTTTCAGTTATTCTTGACCATTATGCTCACTGCCAGTAAACTGTTTTTCACTGCCTTCTTGCCCAGTCCAAGCATTACCTACCTTCCATTGTAAGGTTAAGGAGCTTTTGGTCCTGTGCGAGGGTTTGGGTGGGAAGGGACACTCTGGTGCCGAGCTGTGAGTGGTGAAGCTGACTGGCTCTGAGCAGGATCCCTTGACAGAGTTGTACACTGCATATACCCTGGAAACAATATTCAAATGGGTTAAAAATCTGCTGACAGGTACAAGATGAGACAGCACTGCACCTGCCACAATATTTGACTACTAAAGCATCCACGATACCATCCACTAGTGAGATTTCTCACAGACCAGTGGCTATTATTATTCTACTTCACTTGATACAAGCATGCAAAAAAATCCACAGCACAAGAGGAACACTGCAGCGTTTTGTGCAAATACTCCCATAAACCACTGAGTTATCATCACCTTTTCTTTCTACTACTGTTTCCTTGCCTATTGCAGACTTTCACAGACAGTGCTAAAACCCTCTTTGCCATATACCAGAAAGCGTGAACTCGTCAGAAAAAGGTATAAACTTTAATGCCTGGTCTACACTTGATTCACAGGCACCATGAGTCGAGTGGTGGAAACAACAGGTCTCCTTCCATGGGTACAAGCTTCTCCTACACAGCTCAGGCATCAACACTTAGTGGACCTCCATGAATTACAACAGAGCTCAAGAACATTACTCTGATAAACTAAAACTCTTCAAAGCAGATTTTATTTCAGGCAAATCCTCTATGTATCAGCACAGCTGGGGATATACAATACCAAACAATGTGGGAAAGTGAACACAATACAGTTGGAGCACTTCCTCATGAGGTACTTCTCTCTGAAAAATTAATGATGTTATTTTTTCCCCTTCACATTTTCCATGCAGCAGAATAAAGGCGCAAATTGGAAGCCTTCTACTCAAAAAAATGTTCAAACCATGACCAGACGATGACCTCGGAGCTGGCTGTAGCTATTGTGTACTTGAATGCAGAGTTTAAGAAAGGGCAATTTCTAAATTTGTTTTCAGTAGATAAGAGTAATTTATGTACAATGGCCACCTACATAGAATCAAACCTTTCCAGGGAGGTTCAGAAGAACTGCTCTAGTCCTGCTTTACCCATCACCTGTTAGCAGTCAGGAGTGAACACAAATGCAATTAATTAATTGAGTCTGCATCTGGCAAGTGGTATGTACGTGTGCCGGAAACCAGCGTAGCCAGGCATCAAACACATACCATGGGGGAATATGACCATGCAAGAATGAGCTTAATGAGCATCTTCTGCAAGTCACTGAAACAACTGAGCACAGTCTTCTCTGAAGGTACCAAAACACTACTACTTGAAGAGATGCAGGAGGTAGGTTCAGAGCGAACCGGGCTGTCCAGGGCCCAGCAGGGCAGGAGCAGGCGCAAGCAGCTTGTCTCTGCGGACACAAAGCCCCGAGAGATGCTGCCAAGGTTAAGGAGACCCAAGGCGATCTGCCGAGTAACTGCTGGCCCCATCAATTTCTTTACTTAACAGATTTATTTCTTCATAGTTGTTAAAACATAACGCAGTTTCAGTGGAAAAAAAACCCCAAAACTGTCGTGAATAGCAAACAGCCGGACTTTTCTGTGTCAGTTCCCTCCACTACAAACACATGCTGCTGCTTTTTAAGTCTTTTATATTTAGCAGTCACTTTTTTTAAACAGACGTTATTGCCAACTGTTCAGAAACTATTTAGAATTTGGCAAACCCGCAGGAAGGCAGAGGGAGCTGTAGGTAGGAAGAAATCAGCCACGACATGGGGCAAATGCCCACAACACTCCTAAAAACTGTACAAGACCTCAACATCGTGCTGTGCACAAGGCCTGCTCCGACGTCTGAAGCTGGCTTTGAAAGTGATGCTTGGTTGCTTACGGTAGGAAGCTCAGCAGCGTTTTACAACTTTCTCTGCCTTGCTACCACCCATTTGCTGCTAGGGCTGGGACTAATGCCCAGCCTGGGAGCCCGCGTCTTGAACTTCTTTACAAGGAGTTACTTCTGGTCTTGTGCTTCGACATGAAAAGGTCATTTTAGGGCTCCCCCAGAAAAAAAGAAGCTATAGTATCAGAGCAAGATGGACACGTTTTGGTGTTGGGTCTTTTTAAGAGCTCAGAAGCAAAGTG
>JAVSBS010019425.1:92106-167714 GCA_033124195.1 Coracias cyanogaster
GTTTACTCTTTAAAGTTCTGCAAACAGGAGCAGCCTTGATGTAAAAAAAGCACACCAGACCTAGCCCTTGTCTGGAAAAACAGAAGGAAACAATAGACAGGAGTGAAAGGATTTTTTTTTTTTAAGGATATTGAGCATAAGTGAACAGGATGTGAATTTGAAGCCTTGGTTCACAAGCAAACTATTTAAAAAAAAGCAAAATGAGCAGATTAACACGAACAGTGTTAAAAACATAAGGAAGCAAAACTGAGAACATGTTACTAGTTAATCATGCGTAAAACACATTTTTTGAATCAAAGAGAAATATGCTGTGAAAATATTAGGACGGGCCAGTGTGAATCTGGGATTCTCAGGAATAAATGCTGAAATGACTTTGGTCAGACGGATCTGTAATTAGCAGATTTACTTCATGAAGCAAAGAGTATTAATGAAGAAACTGTGCTGGACTGCCTTCAGCGCCAGCACACCTATCTTACAGTAAGTGAAGAAACACCAGGTCCTCAAGTCAAATTTCTAAACCTGAGGTATCCCACTTTCATATGCAAGCACCTCCAGGACTGTGATACATACAGACAGAAATACAGACATGTTGATGTCTTTTTTCCTTACTACAGCAATTTCAACATCATGACAGAAAATATGTTGTTCAAAAAGCACTCCTGTAACCTAAAGTTCGAGATAAAAATCTATCAGAAAATATTTAGAAGCCACTGAAAATACACTTAGAGGTGACCATGAAATTCTTGAGCTATGCTGATTAAAAACTTTCACATTTATTCTCATATAATTAAAGAGTTTATATATAAGTGACATTCATAGTCACACTAACTCACCTGACGTGATAATCAGTTGCTGGCCTAAGGTCTTTCAGGTTATATTCTAATTCTTCTCCACTGCAGGAAAAAATTAATAAATCATGAAAAGCAGTATCACACTTAGCAGAGCTACTGATTTTCCAGCAACTAGCAACTCTGTCATATTATGACTTGAAAGAATAAGGGGGAGGGGGAAAAAAAAAAAAATCTCACCACAGAATAATAGTAGTAAACAATATAACAACAATTTGTCAACACATCGTATGTTTCTTGAAAACTTTATAAAGCTCTGTATACATAGAAGAAATATCTGTCATTCCAATTTAAACAGTAAACTATTTATACAGGTTTATTTCAATGCTATTCTTACATTTTATTGAGACTTGCGTAAAGCTTATTGTGTTTTTCAGCCCTCCCAGAGCTGACAAGAGCAGAAGTGATACATTACTTTTGTACTTTCTGCACATTCACTATTTCAAAACACTTTATAAAAAGGTGAGTGTTATTGAGCTTCAGAGGAAAAATTATATTTTCTTGAACAGCTCTTTCACTTATTTGCTTTCTCTTGCAGAACCACACTCTCTGTGAGGACCAGGGCAAGGAGATGTTTAATTAATGCCCTAACGGCTGGACCCAGATCTCTTTCAATACCAAGAAAAGTAAAAGCACAGCTTCAGACATTTTAGGAAAAAACCCAGCATATTATCTATTAATTTCAAATGTAGCCAACATAGTTAAGGCTATTCTTTTTCTTTTTGTTTTTTTTTGCTTGTAGATGAACACTAGGCCCAGTCATGTGTTGTCAATTCTGTGAAGATTAAGGTACAGGTCAGGACGCAGTAAGTAACAGCCATCTCATATAAGCGCTTGGCTTATTCATGATTTTATTAAAATACAAGGAAAGAAAATTCTAAATTTAGCATAAAGAAATATTTCATAACTAGTTGGACAACCACAGGGAGTTGTCTCAAAATCAAAAGCACAAATTCAACTCAAAAGCACACGTCTGTTGGGTTGCCAGAAACCCACCAAACCCCCTTTTTTTTTTCCTACAATCCAATGATCTGCAAATTCAGTTGTTTTCGCTCTGAAATGAGTGCACCTCCTCACAAAGAGAATGTATTCAACATATTGCGGACTTTCTTCTGCCTATTGTAATAATGATAACTGCTGCTCATGATGGAATGCACCATCTTAAATTAATGGCTGTGCTCTGGCCAGCAGCAGGAGACAGATGACTACTTGCAGCTTTAAAACAGATGCACAACATCTCATAACCAGGAGAAAATGTGCAGCCGTCATAGCAGCTAGCACAAGAAGTACTAGACAGTATCCTTCCCATTTTAAGAGCTCAGCAGCACATACTACCCTATAGAGGTGCTCGCACTGGCTCACAAATAGCTAGTGTAAATACCAGTAAAGAAAATAAACCAGGCAGAAATTCTCTGGTTAATATGCTTTTTCTATATTATCCAAGACAGTTCACGAGACCTGCCTCGAGCATACCCAGAGGAATACTCTGCTTCACAGGACATCTTAAGAAAGGGGATGGTTTGGTCTTGAGTCGTAATTCCACAAATGCCGTATCACCTGGACTTTATTTAATGAGATTTGGGAAGGATTAGCTATTTCACAATAGCCAAGGTCACATGTCAAAATTTCCTTTCCTAGATGTCATTAGCGGGGAAAAAGAAAAGCATAAAACCATATGTACTTGATTGCAGAATGAGCTCAGAGGATCACTGGAAGAAGAGATGGAGAAATCCCTCAGAATTTTTACTGAAGACTGCTAAGAGTCAAGTATGTGGGTTTTTCTGGGAAGCCTATACAGCCTACTACTGGTGTACTCCCTCTGCTCATCTAACACCCTACGAAGCAGTAAAGCCCTCAAACTTTTGCTCATTAGCTGAAAAAGCAAAAGCTTTACTGTCCTTAATTCTGCAAGTCCCCACAAATTTAGCCCATTAGGAAAGCAGCTATCCTGCTCGCATGGGGTACGCAAAAGGTTTTGACGTTTAGCAGAAGAGAATAAGTAACCTTTTTGTTGGCAATGGGAGAGACAGCATTGCGTGCAACATCTGCCATGCGCTGGGGAGGTGGGATGGGAAGGCAATCAGGGACCTCGTGACACGCATTACACCAGCTCCCTGCAAGCTCCTCCAGCAAGCGGGGGATGATGGGACAGCGAGGGGACAATCGCAGGCTGTCCAAATGTCCCTTTTTTCTGTGGCTGATGGGCATGCCAAAAGACACCCTGAAAAGCTCAGAAAATTAATGCCTACCAAAAACCCAAAAGTAGAAGTGAGGCTGTTACCTGTAAATTATCTTGTATTTTCCATCCCTCCCTTTATCTGATAAGGCAACCTCATAGGTACAGGTGTAAGGCAAGCCGTTGTTGTGTCTATCTGCATTTAGAAGGCCAGTGGGAGGTGACCAGGAAAGTAAAACTGTTCTTGCTTGAATATTTGTAACCTATAAAAGAAACATCAGTTACTCTGAATTCCAAGAACAATACTATCCTCTATAAACATTTGCTTTTTGCCTTAATCTTCACAACCAAATTCTTGCAAAAAGGAAATTTTGGAGCTAGAGGTGAAAAGTAAAGGGTTAGAAACGGTCCTCAACACCACAAAAATACAGACTCATGACATGAACTAATCACCAACAGATGAGGAACACAGAGAGACATCCCCCTGCAGTGAACTGGCTCGTCATTGTCTGAGCATCCAGCAAAGGATGCCTTGCACCATTCTGGAGGTACCTGCTGCCGTGGCCATTACCAGCAGGGAAGTGGAACTAAGCAGAACAAAGACTTCATCCTATAGATTGCTTTGTACACAACTTTGTTAGAGAGATCATCTAATAAAACTCTGATGCTTTTTTCAGTCATCTTGTTCATTCTTGTAGTTTGAAGCTGCAATAATCCAGCTGCAAATAAGTAAAAAAACCCCAGCTGATCTGCAAGGTTACGCTGACTCAAAAGCACAAGGGAAAATCGTAATAGAAGTCCAACTTGTTAATTAAAGGCTACATTACAAATCAGTCACTGTGCCCTGAGAGAAAGACCGCATGTATGATCTGTAGTCACCCCTGGGTGTGATACCTCCATGGGAGATGAGTGAGGATTCTCTTTTAATACAACACAGAAAAAATACCTCAAACCCCTGCACCGAAACAACTTCATCACGCCACTAGTGCAGCTGTGTTCTTCTGGAAACACAGGTCTACGTAACTCCAGACTGACTGAGTCTACAAAACTAGTATCGCCTTTCTCACCAGGAGAGCCCGCTGGCACGGAGCTGGAGGCATCACTCACCAGCTGCATGTACCGAACAGCAGCTTCCCAGAGAACAGCCTGCTGCTATCAAGCCAAGAAAGAAGAAGAAGAAAAAAAATAAAACCCCCTGCCACTGTCTCAAAAGAAAAAGAAATAAAAACCAAGAGTTGCATCGACTATCTCGGAAAGACATCACAACATTTTTATGCACGCCATCTGAAAAAAGCCCAAGGACGCCTCAAAGCCTCCACGGCCTCAAGATCTCTGCCACAAACTCTTCACTTTTTGCAATGAAAACTATGTTTCTATATTCAAACTACAGTCATTTCTCCTCTGCATCAAATTTCACTGGTTCGATCATTTTAACAGATTTTTCCAACACACGGAGCAAAACGTCCTTTCAGAAGGTGCAAGATGAACGATGCAGGTGCTTAGTTACACGTTCCCTACGCTTTTCTTGAGACAATTGAAACACCTTACCCGTAAATGATTCGGTAACGAAATATTAGCAGTCAGCATTCAGGGACTGCTTGTTTACAAATCCAGCTTCTGGATATTTTCATAGAATGGAAAATATTTAACTTCTCACATGAAAACACATTGCTTGCAGCTGAAGAGCACTGCAACTGTTGTTGTGTGCGATACCCATATATTAAGCAGATTCTTTCTGAGCCAGTCATAAATCTGTTTTTAACAGACTGACAAGTAGGTGACACCACAAAACGTCTCATCTTAACTTAAACACCATGCTCTCAAAAGTCAAAGATTTTAATTTATCGCAGCACACTGAAGTCTTGCCAAAAAGAAAGCCTCTCTTTAACCTAATGTGAAAAACAAGTTGTAAGGCAAGAAGTTTTAAGTTTTAAGTCCTATCAATCTTTTTTTGTAAAAAATTCAAACATGCAAATTCTTGTATGAATTATCATGGGATTTCTTGCTCTAGTCACATTTTTCTGATGCTGTGAAATCAATGTTCACTTCAAAAACTTGGAAGCAGTCAACATTTATACCAGATTAGATACCCTATGAGAATCTTGAATGACTAAATTAATAGATAAGGTAAATTTTTGAGAGAAATATATCCACGCACATACATGAATGAAATTATGAAAAAGATATTTAGAGCTATAAGTTGGTATTTTAAATAATACTTTGATCAGAAAGCTGAAGAGTAAGATCCAAACAGACTTTTTTTTAAAACATACATTACTACTATGCCAGCTCAGCCCATCAACACTGTTTCTTTTATTATGGAAATATGCTTGCATAATTGTTTTTCATAAATTCAGACAGACTTGGAGCTGGAGACATGATATCCTGCCAATGTTCTATTGAAATGTTTTTCTCTATGACTACTCACAAGGACACACGTATATATTCTGTGTACAGCAGAAAACTCTGCCCTTCCATGAACTTGAGCAATCTGTAAAAAGTTAGGTCTTTCGCAGTTCCTTAAAATACGAGAAAGTATCATTGGAATAACCGCTAGAAACCGTTGGACTATTATTCTGAAGCCAGCGTGCAGACCTTTCCATGCAGAGGATAAAAGTCCAAACCCAGTTGCGAAGCTGCTCCGGCTCCACCATTAACTCCTGCCTGTTCAGAGCGGCTGCAGCCTGCCTTGCTGGTGCTCAGTGCAGGGTATCTGCTGGGGGAGCTTTAAAAATAAACACCAGGAATCATTACACAATTCTTAGCTGCGCCGAGTACACACTGCAAGCGTAGTAAAGCAAGTGAGGGGTCACCATCTGCACGATAACGTCAGAAAAGGCAAAGCTACACACTGCCTGGCCATGGAAAGCAGCGCGGCACTGGGCTTGTGAGTGCCGGGAGAACGTTTATTTGTGTGGCTAGAGATAAACCTATCTGCTGCTCACCAGGCTTGATAGTGTATTGTGTTTACCAGCCCAAGGCAGATCTCTTCAACATCTGACTTACTGGCCAAAGCCATCGCTTCGCTGTACCAAGGAACTCCTACGTGAAGCAGGAAGCACTAACTTTGCTGTGAAAAAGGGCAAGTTAAATAAATCAGGTTATGATAAGCCGACAATAACAAGTAGGCACTCACAAACCAGCCTCAGTAGCTTTAACTCCAACTTTTCTCACTTACACCTGGGAAAACAAGCACCTTTCAAAAGATACTGAGCAGCTGAACAGATCTGGACCAGCCCTTTCCACGCTGGAAGGAAGATGGTGGGCTTCATGTTACTACTGAATTCGCAGACAGAAAAATACCTGGCTTTAAATAAAAAAAAAAAAAACCAAACACCCAAACAAACCACCCCCCCCCCATTTTATTCATTAATGGTGCCTTAATTCCATCCAACCAAAATACAAGCAGCCAGAGCACCTCTTCACAGGCGGGGCAGGTAAACTTTTGTGCTGCTTTCCAGTTACCCCAGACCCTCTCATCTGCCCCCAGAACCGCTGTGCCCCCTTTGACCAGGACCAGCTTGGCCTTTTAGCCAAGCCCTAACAAAAGATTCTCCCACAAGGAGTTTTGTGTGTCTGGTGAAAAGCACAGTTAATTAGTTTCTGAAAACTTCTCAGTTTACACAGTAAATGCCTGCTTTCTACGCTATCAAAACTCGGTGGTGTAAATAATTATTTTGTAAAAGCCTCTGGGAAAGAATCCCAACTCCTGCACTACTTTAATAAGTTTACAAGACTGATGAATATCGGTCCTTCCCGTCTTTCAGGTAACGAACAATGTTTCTGTACAACTTTCATTATCTTTCAAATTCCGGGTTAGCATTCACAGGCATCGTGTGGTTCGGGGTTTTATTGTATGTGTGAGAACTACACTGCAAGCAACATTCATTTACTCCCTCGAGGGCAACGTTTGAAAGACTTGGGGGTCAAAAGAATTCACGGTTATTACTGGGTCGAGATTCTGCTTTTAAACTACGGCTCTAATCCTGCAATTTTAGGCAAAAATCCTGATGATTAAATATGAGTGCCGCTGCAGAGCAAGTCAGCGGGAGCAGGCTGCCTTTTGGAAAGTCAAACTAATGTTTGAGCTCCGGCCCCGGGCGCTGCCCGCGGGAGGTGATGTCCCCCGGGCTGCGCAGCAGCCGTGCTGGCGGATGCGGTGACGCTGCCCCCCGTCACTTCGGAAACCCAGAATCAAGTTTCCCTTCCCTCACCGAGGCACTTGCTTTAGAGAATGCTTGCTTTGTCTGCGATAACGTGAATTAAAAATATATTTTGGTTTAAATAAGAACACAGGGAGAACAAGTGCAAAAGGCTTCTTTTAAAATTTTTGCTGTCAAAGGGATAAAGCTAGGATTAAATTTACAGTGTGGCTGCACGTCTCTTATCAAAACCTGACTTTTCATAGATTAGTAATTTTTAAAGTCCATGTATTTTGTACTCAGAAAGGTGAGAGAGACTTTGTCACATAGAGGTACGTGGACAAGGCAGATTAAAGACATCTCCAAGCGATACCACGGCTGCAGGAGTAGCTCAGAAGGCTCATCACTTCAGATGGCTTCAGATGGTGGACAGACCAAAGCTTGCATGGATACCTCAAAGCCAGTGCTGCAGACAGCATCACTCCACTTGCCACCGACTTACTGCTCCCTGCCTTTTCTTTTTAATTGTGTCATTTCTTTCTACACAATTGTTTTACTACACATTGTTTTATTTTTCATTCATACATGCGTAAGGCTCACCAAGAAATAGGGCCCAGATGACTCTTTATACATAATATGATATATGTCTGTCAGATATAAAACTGACTACGTACATACATAATCATTTATAGCAATTAATGGTTTGGGAGACTCCTATGAGTTTAATTACAAACATCAAAGCTACAGAAAGAGTAATAATCCCCCAGCATCTTCTCACCAAACGTCATTGTTATTGAACTAGCATTTGTCATGTTTCAGATCTTTTTTCCTCTCTTTAATAAAAAAATGTTTTATTTTTCAAATGATTCAAGGAAAGTGGTTTTTGCCTACTTTAAGTTTTTTGCTCCCTTCTGCTTTCAATGCTCTGGTTACCACAAATCTAATTGTGCAGAGCTCAGAATCCTGCCAACTGCTCAAACAGCCTCTCTCTTTACCTCTATATCTATAAGTATGGAATCACACATTTTTCATTTTCCGTATCTTTGTACAAGGCATCTAGCTGTGGCATTTTAACAGATGAGCAATGTTCAGGTCATCCTTGGTACAAAAATACTGACTCACTCTGTAAAATAAACTAATTTCATGCTAAGTGCACTTTCTTCCCTTCTGATCTCCCAGAAACTCTACTCTCAGGTCTTCAGTTTAGTATTGGCACTTGTTCCTACACGAACTAAAGCAACTTTCCCTCTTACAGACAGAAACTAAGGCTGTAGCCCCCCGGTATTTATCATCTCTGCAGGTCTGGTTTAGATTGCGGCTGGCTTTGAACCTCCTTCAGGATCCAACACCTGCTGATTGAGCAATGCAAGACCGAACACCTTTTGTATTTATCCAGAACAAAAGCATCCAAGAGAACAGAGCCTAAAAATAAAACTCATGCCTGCCTCTCCCCGAGGCCTGCCACTTCTGCATTCAAGGAACCCCTTCATGCTCCCACAGCAGAATTTCTTTTTATCAGCCTCCATCAGCTACTGTTGAACCCACTCTTTAGATGAGCTTTCCAACTGATTTTTTTATTTGCTTATTTGCTCCCCGGCTTTCCAGCTGGACAGAGAAAGTTGTGAGCCTTGACAGAGCACAGGAGATAGAACTCCCAAAGCACAAATGTTTTCCTCTGCCTTGTGATCGCTTCTTCCCGTGCTTGTCTAGACCATTCATTTAGATGCACAGTACCCTTCTGGTTCTCATTTGGTACACCAAATTAGAAAACCACCACATTCAAAGGATTTTCAAACCAGATTTATTAATAACCTTACCTGACTGTGGTCACACCCAGCATCACGGTTATTTACATGGTGATTCAATTCCATTGCAATTCATGTGCTTTTATGGCTCAGACAAACATAGAATATAGTAATTATCATTGAATAAATGAATTAGCTTAATTTGATCATGATTACAGACATAAAATAGTTCAAGACAAATACAATTAAACCCAAGGGAGAGGGGGTAGGAGCTCTGTAAATCACCCCAGTGCACTGGGTTCCTCACCACAGTGTGGATATTGGAAACTGTCCTCTGTAAACAGGCAACTGGTGCGATTCCTGCAGTGGGCAGAGCCCACAAATACCCACGAGCACAAAAGCTGCTGCAAAGGTATATTCCAGTAAAATGGGTTAGATATATACAGTGGCAACAATCTACTAAGGAAAAAATCCAGAGGCGCTCCCCTGTGAAATCACCAGCATGTTGTGATGCGACCTACTTCTTGCATTTGCTGCTTTTTGTGAGTGTGTGGTAACTTGGGATCACATACCTGTGGTTTCTCCATTCCAGAAAGAATGTCTTGAACCCTTTTTGTTTCTGAATCAAATTCTGTAAAATAGAGAACATGGATACAGGAAATAAAATAAATGACCAAAATTAAACAAAGGTGTCAGCTACGTGAATAATTCTTCAGGAATTTGTAAATAGGAGAGAGAGAAAGAGACACACTACCTGCACATGAGCATCAGCTATTTTGCTCTTGTGAATTTAAGATATTCACTTACATGGATCAATATTTAAAAAAAAATGGAAGATAAAAAGGAGGGAATGATCATTCCAGTAACTGCAAGCATTGGAACAGGCTGCCCAAGGAAGTGGTGGAGCCAGCATCCCTGGAGGTGTTAAAAAAACATCTAGACGTGGAACTTCAGGACATGGTCTAGTGGTCATGGTAGTGCTGGGTTGGCGGTTGGACTTGATGGTCTTAGAGGTCTTTCCAACCTCAATGATTCTGAGTCTATATTCAGAAAGGTGGGATTACTTGTAGATGTGCCCTCCACAAACAGTGTTATTAATTCAGATTTGCTTTCACAGAGCAAGACCATCTTGTTTCCAAAGTTCAGCTGTGGAAGAAGCCTGGGGGTTTCTACAGCTCAGTTACTGCTGACCCTAATCCTGGTTTGTTAACCAAACACATCCTCACCCCGTTGGCTGTAGAGCTGGGCTACCCACCTGCTCACCACAGCACTGGGCTACCGGAGAGGATGGGCATCCTTGCCCCATGCGGGGAAAGCCCAGCCGAGCTGCACAGGGTGCCTGACCTGAGCCCCAGCACCCGCCCTCCACTACCTGTCCTTAAATGCTGTTACCATGTCACGCTCAAAGCTCTTTTAACAGCCACCTTTCATCTGGGGAGGTAATAAAGTGATGCCAGGCTAATTTGGGTCCCTGACCAGCAGCAGTCCATCCTCCCTCCCCGAGCTTTCTGCCTCTGACAGCAGCTCTTGCAGAAGCTACAAAGTGTTATCACAGGGCAGGGTGTGAAATACTTCCCCTAAATTAGATGGATTAATTAAGCACAAAAGGTGGGGCAGAGGCAATCACAGAGCAGTAGAGTCAGCCTTTCCCCCATCCTCCCCCCACCCCGCAAATGTCTTGAAGTAAAACATCAGCTTAGAGTAATGAGGTGACACAAAGCAGCTTTATTCCTTTTGGACCGCAGCACTGAGAGGCCTCACTTTCCACTACAGCATTCTCTAATGGAAAACTAGGAACATATTTGTGTTTTTGTTTCTTTTTTTTTTTCTTTTTTAAAAATACTAATGTAAAAAGTTTGCTCACCAAAGCAGAATACATTGTACCTAAAGCAAAACGAGCAGGACCTCTTTGTAAAAAGCGTATAAATTTGGCATAGGAAGCAAAATAATATTAATAAACTGGTAAGATCAGATCGACAGCTTTCACAAATGATTCCCCCAAAGCCTGACCTACTTCTTGTAGCCCAAGAATGTGTCTTTATTTTTGTCTGTGACCTGCTTTTAAAAAGTACATCATCTTTTGAAAAATTCCATGCACTTGGCTGCCAAAAAGCAGAACTGGCTGAATGCTGATGGCAGAACTCCAGCGTAAATGCCCATCTCTCCCTACAAGAATGCACCTTGGTGGGGAGTGGGAATGACAGATCCCCTGCTCCACACATTCCTGGATTCCTTTTAGTCTCAGCCACTTGGAAAAGAAAGGAGTAGTAATAATTCAGGAAAAGAGGAGGATAGCATGATTGTTTTTTTCCATAGTAGATAACCCTTAGAGTGTATTATGAAGTGTATCAAGCAGCAGGATTTAGCCAGTGTAAGACAATACTGACTTGAAAACTACATTGAAGCTAAAATGGTGAAAGAAAAGGTTGAGATGCTGATCCAAGTGAAAATGTCATCAAAGTCTGGGGTGTTTCAGAATTCAGGGTCCCTTTTAGCATCAGTACAGAAACAGGACTGTGCCACAAAAGCCTGGATCCAAATCTGGAAACCACAGAGGTCCTGCAGGCTTATCTCAAAGGGATGCTAATCAGAAGCAGCTTCTGCAGCTAGAAAGTAACAAAAATGCTGCTACCATTTTATTGAAAGTTTATGGTTATTATGTCACCCCTAATTACAGCCCCCAGAAGCTAAGCGTGAATCATTCTCAACCTTAAATCCCAAACATGTGGACTGAATTTTCTTTCCTCCCTGCTTTCTAGCAAGGACGCTATCTGTGTCACACTAAGCAGGAGAGGAAAATAAACCCTGAAGCCCAAAGAAATCTCACTTCCCTCTCCTGTGAAAAACGATCGCTTTGTACAGCAACTGAGTCCTCTGACCCTTGCAGGTCAGGGCTGAAGGTTCAAACTGCTCCAAATACAGGAATTGACTTTAAGACCTAAGGCAGTTGAGTATATTCAGCAGATAAATAATAGGGAAAAAAAAAAGGAAGTACATTAGACTTCTCAATGAAGAGTCCTACTAAAGAGAGTTTTTATTTTAGCTCCCCAAATATGTAGATTATTCACAAGGAGAAGACTCCAAGGACTAGACACATTGTAATTATGGACATGGATATTTATGTGGATAATGTGGATATTTATGTCGCCAAGAGTTTATACAGATAAGCTGGAGGTGGAAGAAAAGAAGTCTTAGTCAAAGATTTTGAGGAGAGGGGGAGAGGAAATGGGACACACACAGACCTAAGGTGGCAATGTGAGTGCAGAAAAAAATTAAGAATTGAATTGAAATTTAACGAGTAACATATACATGAATGGGCACTGCATCAAACATTCTAAAGAATAAGATGTATCAGATGATGCACGTACACTGACCTACTCTGTCAGATATCCCTCACGCTGAGTGTCCCGAGCGTTTGCACGTGAGACTGGGCAGGTTCAAGGGACCACCTGCACACAAACCAACCGCTTCACAGACACAGAGCCCCCACATCCCACGTCACTGATCTGCTAATGCTGTGAATCATTTTACAACAACAACAGTAAATAAAGAAAAGTCTATGGTAAGAAGCGCTCTTCCGTCACAAGCTTTGAAATCACTGCACCGGATGGAAAGGGCAACGTGCACCTTTGAGCCCTGCACTTGATTCAAATCGAAATAACCCCATGAATAATAGGTAATGCCCTGTGAAAATCGAGCAAATGTAAAATTAAAAGACAGAAAGCAGTAAATATGCATGAGTGACACCTGTAACAACATCAGAGAATAGCTCAGGTTGGAAGGGAACCTCAGGAGAGGTCATCAAGCCTAACCTCTGCCTGAAAGCTAGGAAAAAGAAAACCAGCACAAAACCTCCTCATAGAAAAATTTGTTAATAAAACTGAAGGCAGCCTTCTTGGGAGAGAAAAAGTAGCTCATAGAATGGTCACCTTCTTACAGTATTTCAAATACACAGTTTCCCATTTCAAGAGCCATAAAAAAATCTCAGGCTTCTATGGATGGCTGAGCTCCTTTCAGTGATAAACGTAATTATTCACAGTCTCCTGGGCTAAGGGGACTGAGACCCGTCCTGAACCCCTCCCTCAGTAGGGAAGTTGGTCTCACCTGTCAACCACTCTCATAATACATCGAGTATCAAGCTCAGCAACTTTCTCCCAAGCCAATAAAAAGCAGAAATTCTTCTGAAATAAAGAATGAGAGGAAGAAAACATCTTATATGCTGTACACTGCTAATACAGGATTGGTGGAAAGCCTTTTTTCCTGGTTCACTGTTGCTGTTACTCATCAGCCACTGAAGACTCTTCTACCAGATTAGCTCACTGGAGCATTTAGGGACACAGAACAAAAGCATCTCCCAGACATCACAGATGCAGCAGTGGAAAGGCGGAAACAAACAGGAGGAAGGAAAGGGGAAGCCTTGATGTAAAATAGGAGACTAAAACTCAGACAAATTACCTACAACTGCTCAGGAGAGGTGGTGGGTGGCTGAGCACAATTCACCCACTTAGCACTAACTGTCCTCGAGTAACAGACAGCTGATTTGCTTGTAAATCTTTGCCCCTTCCTCTCTCTTCCTCAGCTAATTGAGCACTGAATATCTGAGGCGAACACACGGAATCTCTGTACGCCAACCCCTGACATGAACTGGGGCCTGCAGAGACAGGCAGCGCACACGTGCTGCTTTCCTCCTTTGCCATCGGGAACAGAAGTTCAGTCACACCAAGAAAGAGCCCAACTAACACTTCAGGTCATTGTCCCGTCATAACTCTTCCTCTCAACATCTGTTCCCTACATCTGCTGTAGCAAAACTCTTCTTGCTAGGAGGAAGCTGGGGGGTGGGGATGAATTCCTTGTGAATGCTCAATGGGGTCCTCTGAGGGACAGTACAAAAATCTGAGTTATCCTGTAGATCTCAGTGTCTGTAACTGTCCCAAGCTACAGCACTAGGTTCTCATTCCCAGGCTCTGGGTTATTTGCATCCAATGTTTCAGCTTAACGTTTCGAAGCAGTGAAGCCAGCTGTAAGACCTGGACCTCATCTCAGTTTGTATTTTGGTCATCTCGCTTTTTTCAGAGTTTTGGGTCATAACCAAAACTCCACAGATACAACCAGGAGTAAATGCCCTAAAAATTAAACCCTTTCCCAGCAGCTGCCTGGTGCTAACAGGGTTTCAATGTTAAGTCTTGCTGAACTAAAGCCTTTTATTATAAGATTCTGTTAGCCTGTGTCTATGTTCCTTTCTGCACGTACGGTACAAATATAATTTTCAAATCTTTCCAACCATACTTCTGAACACCAAGCACAGCCTTAAAAAACAGGAAAAAGAAATACTTGTCATTTCAAGGTAAGTTTGAAGTTTCCATGAATAGTTTTCATGTTTGCATGAACAGCAGCTGTATATGTAGATGGTTTGAAATAGCTAAAATCTCTAAACTAATTAAGATTTTCCCATTGCAAATACACATTTTAGGTTTGTTCTGCATTCTTTCCTTCACAGAGAGGAAAAGGTCCAGCTCAAGACTTAGCTTCTGGCCACAGAAAGTATTTACTGTTTCAACAGCCCTTCCATTCCAAGGGAATGACATCAGCACTAGCACTTTGCAAAGTTTTAGGCTAATTCTCAAGCAGAGCTCCATGCTCACGTATATGCCAGTCATAACATGACATGCTTTCTCAGAATTTGTTCCAGATTTATTGGGGCTGTGACCAGCTTCAACGCTACAAAAGATCTCTTTATTGGTCACGTACAGCACAACCTACAACCAGCAAGAAAATGAACTCAGCCCAGCTCCTTTGTGAGCTGCCTGCCAGTGTCAAAGCTTAAGACACGAAGAAGAACACATACAAACTTTTGTCACTTCAGAGAATTGTAGGAAACACATTGAAAAGCTCCTCCTAGAAGAACAAACTCAAAACTGCAGATGCTCCACTGCAGCTGAGTCACAAAGCGGGATTGAAGGGCATGTGACATGGTCATCAAGTCCATCCTCCCACACTGAAACATGATCATCTATACCTAAACCATTCCTCAGAGAGTCTGCCTAGCCCATTTTAAAAAAAATAATTAAAAATGAAATAAGTAACCTCCTGCCCTATGATTGTGGCAATCTCAAAACCTCCTCAGCTAAGCAATCTACCACAGTATCTAACTCTCCTCATCATCACTGGGAAGATGGTCTCCTAAACTTTCCCTGCTGCACCTCAAACTTATTACTTCTTTCCTGCACGCCCACCACAGATGAGTTCATCACCACTGCCTTTGTTGCAAACTTTCACATGCTCTTTAAATGAAGCAAGCTCATTTCTTCCATGCTTGTATTACCAGATCACAGATCCCACTTACTGCTGTCCTCTGGCGTGTTTTCAGTTTGGTCTCCATCCTTCTAGAGATGCAGTACCAGTCCCGGCCACCCCACTCCAACCAAGGCTCTAACAGCACCAGCTAAGGAGCAACATACCCATTTATAGAGCTCATTTTGAGGCTGCTTCTTCTCTGCCTACAGAGTAACTTGACTCCTGCTTTTTTTGTAGTCTCCTATATACACTGCACAGAACTATCTCATAGTAAAAAGCAAGCAAGCAGACAGGTTTGAGAAGGTCTGGCTGGCATGCAGTACTTCACTCTGATCTTGATCAAACTTTTGCTTTCAAGGTCATTTGAGCTTTCCTTCTGTCTTGTCCTCCTTCCCTCACCAAGCACTCTCAACCCAATCAGAGCCTGATATGGGCTATAATTTAATAAGCATCAATCCTTATTCCATCCTTCAAGTCCTTAATGAAAATATTGAATAAAGTCAGACCTAGGACAGATTCCTGCCTAATCCAATTTGATGCCTCTTTCCAGTCTGTCAGGGAGGCAGTCCAGTGCAGGGCAGGGTCACAGATGAACTGCCAGGCTATGTGCTGGCTCACCGATGAAATACTGAGAAGGGTAAATCCAGTGTCACCCTGAACACACAATGCTTTATGCAACTCTTCTCAGTACCACTTCCATAACAGGCGAAATGAGGAGCCCCTTAGAATCCAAAACTTGTGGAAAAAAAAAAAAAAATTCTAAATTGTCAGTCACACCATGCTAAAATGTAATACAACAAGGAAGATTATTAATTAACCATACAAATAACTGGATATCAATTCAAAATAGTAAATATTTCAAAATTTCTGCTAATTACACAAGAGCTAACAAAACCACCAGGGATAAAACACGACTGCAGCTCCCATGTCCAAGGTAGAGAGCTCAAGGTTATACAACTTCAAGAAAAGATCCAATCATTGAAATATGTTCCAATTCTTAAAAAATTGCTGCACATGATCATCTCACATAAGTTTTCCATTTCTAAGTGCCTTTCCACTGCTGCTATCTTAATCCTGCTAAAATGCCTTACTTGATGTCTACAAGCTTATCTTTCCGTATTTGACCTTCAAGACCAAATCATACGTAGGCAACAACAAAAAGTCAAGCTACTCCCTAAGTAAATGAAGGCAAATGAAACAAGAACCCTGCACAAATCCCAGAAACTTCAACTTTCAGATCTCAAATAAGGAAAAAAAAAATCTCTAGCCATTCTGACTCATTGGGACTTAAAGCAAAGAATAACTGACATGTCTGCCCCAATATCATGGTATTTTAGGCATCAATTTAACCACATTTCAAAGATGTCCTGGCCACAGTCTGTATCTATTAACTGGACAGTTTTATCTTGACTGCTTCAGTATCCTACTGTTAATGGGGCAGGATATTCCAAAATACCTGGAGTGCAAACTCACATTACCTTCACGAGTCCCTCTGCTTCAAGCCATCCTTCTTTAACAAAAGATACCTGCTATCACATGGGTAAGCATCAGATGTTTTCACATCAAGCAGATGTGGAAGCACTCTTATGTTCATAATGAAGTCACTACTGCTAAAAACTCTTTTAAAAATAAATGTAAGTGCATTCAGTCCTCCGTGACCCCCGATATTGATGTATATTTTTTATTGGGATGGAGCAAAGAAAATAAGATTAGCAATAAGCTACAAGGGAAACAAAATGCTGGATGCAAGGGACAAACGGAGCCCAAGTGACATGTTGGGTTTGTTTATCTCTGTTTCTCTGCTGCTACTGCTGGAAGACAGCAATAACAACTCCTACTTTATTGGCTGAAGATCTGAGTGAATTCCTACTGTGAACACACAGTTGGTCCATTAGAAGGCAGGAAAGGGCTTTCTTAGTAAAATACAGCCACCCCTCATCTCTATCGCATACATTTTACATCTTAAGAAAGCGCTTTGTGCATCTCACAAGGAAGATAACAGAGGCAATGCGTGGCATATGGCTGCAGCTGGCTCGTTTTGAAGGAACACCAAATTAAACAATGACATAACCCACAGAAACAGAGAAAGCCCGAGCTGCATCTGCTGGAACAACAAACCACTTACACACAGGACCTCTTCTTGGAGAGCTCTCCTTCATACTTTTGACTTGCTTTAGCTTATTTTTCATGTCAAAATAATATTTTTCATTTTCGGCAGCTTCCCTTTCACTGTTACGCAACAGCAGCCAGCACGCTGCGTGGGTCTGCGCAGAGAGCAAAGGCTCTGCAGACAAACAAGGGCTGACTAGCAGGCTGCCATGAGCAGTGGCCACCACTCCTCTTTCTGTCAAGTACACTTTTCAAAATGCACAGCTGATTCACACAGAAGTGGAAATGCAACTGGCTATTTTAAATTCTGTTGATTCTTATTACCAGAATTTCAATGCTACAGGCCATAATTTCAAAGATCTCTTTGGAGTTGTGTTGGCATAGGCAAAACTCCGGTCTGAGGAGGCAGGCAAGCGTCCATGTGTGCGAGACCAGTGCAGATAGGTACGTGGTAATGCCTCTTCATCCTGGCAAACCCCGTATGTGTGACAGCTATTAACTACAGTTGAAACTTTGTGGCTAAAAGTTTTGAGCCTCTCCAGCTTGATCTGAAGTGCTACCCTTCTCATCCCAAACAGACAGCAGGTTTTGGCCCAGGATGGACACACAGCACATGCCAAATTGGTTGCATGCTGAATTTGCACCAGAAGGAGCAGCAGCTCAGACAGACTTTGAAATTAGGTTTTTCTTCTCTAGTCTTGTCCCTTTTATATGAACATTAGATATCAGGACCCTGTAGCCTACTGCAGTTCACCAAGTATGATACTATGAGACTGAAGTAAATGGTTAAATAAAAAGATCTTTTCCAGTTAAGGAATTGTTTTACTCAGTCATTGCCCCTTCCTGCACCTTGCTTAAGGCACAGGACGGCACCTAAGGGCTGCTGAGAGGACCGTTGTAACGTAAGAGAAATTATCTGTGTGTGCTTATCAAAAAGCATCACCTCTCTTCTCTCTGGACTTTCCTCCTTTTCTGTCTTGTTTCTGATTTGGTTGGATTTACAGGAGTTACATATATTGGTCACAACTTTGCAAAACGTGTTTCTACCTACTCTACCAGGAGTTTGTAAGAGGTTTACCTGCTGTTGCCATTAATCCTGTCATTTCTAACAACAAGACATTTTGGGATTTGACAAGGAGACTGAAAGGCCCTCCTAATTTTTTCCTGGAGCTTCTGACTCCCACTTTCCACCTAAAAGTCTGATGTTTCATCCTCGCTACAAACTTTGCCAACAAACACTAGTCTTTTCCTAGATAGAGTTAAGGTCTTCAAGCTCCTCAGGACAGTTGGCACACGCAGTGTTGCCCTTCCCTTAATTCCTTTCATTTGCGTACTGTTCCATGCCTTCCTCCTCTCGGTTCTCCTCATTCCCCATTGCTTTAGCCTGTGACCGCCCATCTATCTGGCCTTCGTTAGTATTCAAGAGTCAGGGTACAACCTGGCACAGCAGCCTCCGGCAGCCCTCCAAGTCTGATGAACCGAGCGGTCATTCAAAAGCAGAAGTCACTTCTGCAAAGATCACCACCTTACTATTACTATAACCTTCGACTGCCACAAGTGATGTGGCCATGAAAGCCCTACAGGTTTCTGCAGCCCAAGGCAGGTGGAGGGGGGGATGGCCAGCTGTGTGGCTGAGGGACCCACACGTCTTAAAATGTGAAAGGCCTCCATAGCGACTCAAAAGACGCCTGATGCCAGCTGTGAAATGACGTTATTTGGCATTTACAGAGGCAAGATTTCCTCTCGGAAAGAAAATGCTCCCTTCAATCACAGCAACTGGCTCTCAGCTGCCGGGTGAAGAGCGAGCCTCAGCATGACAAACACAAACAGGGAAAGGAGTCTCACAAGGTCTCCTTACACTGATGAAAAGCATGAGCTTGACAGCGCTAGAAATTACTGTCTTCTCTTTCCAGCCAGGTCACCGATGGCTCCATTGTATCCCACCACCGACTTGAGAAGCAGCAGACAGCACAGGGATGTTTCTATTGCTCTCTGGTCTCCCTGCAGGAGACAGCCAGCAGCTCCACTCATGGCAGAGGTGACCTCCACACCCTCTAAGAAATGAGTTAGAAATCACAATCCCTAACAAAGACATACTTTGACAAGTCTCCAGTGTCAGTAGTTGAGGGTTTTAAATCCTGTCATTGCTGCTCAATGCCAATCAGGAAATATTTTCCTCTGAAATACTGTCTCCAATGTCAGGGGACAATAGCATCAGTATTGAATCTAAAAGAAAACTTACTTTTTCTTGACCTTCAACAATATGACCATATGAAAAACGGCCAATAAAAGCCTTTGATAATCTGCCCATTACACACAATAATAGCATTTTCCTGATCAAACACAAAACCAGCAAAATAACCTGCAAAACTGCCTATTTGCACAGGAAAACAATCAGACAGCACAGCCAAAACAGACTCCATAGGAGCTCCAAACCGGTCAGGATTAAACGGAGCTCCCCAGCCAAAATTAACAACCTCCTTGGCAATAAATCTCGTAAAGCCACTGTGTTCGCTACAATATGAAGGCAGCAGAGCACTTCCCCAATGCAAAGGCACAATGCTGCCCATTATAGTGAAGAAACTTTCAAGAAGATAACCACAAACCAGATTTTGCCCTCAGCCACAACTCTTCAGCCTCGCTTGACTCAAAGAAATTAATGGAGAAATGTCTTCATTAGATTTCACGGTTGGCAATGAGAAGCGCTTTGGGGTGGTAGGTTTTAGTGATAATCGCTATGTCACTCTCAAAACCAGAGAGAATATTCATCAGATTTACTCAGACAGGGAAAATGTCTCTAAACCAGGATAAAAGTAGAAAACCTGTTCTCTTTTCACAGTTCTTCATTTTGTCTAACATTTACTACAGTAGAAATTTTATTTCTATGCACTGCTTACACTATCTGCATATTTTTTAATGAGGTTAGATTCCACAGGAAAAATCTGCTTTTAAGAAGAAGAAGAAAAAAAAAAATCATTCAAAATCATAATGCTTAAAATAGAAAGACTTTTCCTGGAGCCTGCACTGGGATTTTTCACTGTCAACCCAGTGAACGGCTGCAGAGTCATGATACTTTTTGAATGAACCCCAGCCCAGCTTTTCTGATACCAACATAAATTATTGACCTCTTTGTCCAGATGAAAACCATGACATAATCAGATTGCAATGAGTGGTGGTGGGGATCACAGTAAATCCAGGAAATCAAAGAACATTTTTTTCTTTCCACTCAGCCCAGGCACTGCAGCTCAGGGACGGGGAAGACTGATCTCCCACCCTCCTCTTTAAATCAAGCCAAGCACCTATAGATTGACAGCAGAACAGACATGTTATCTTCCTTGTGACAGGTGACAATCAACTTACTTGACTAATCCCAGCCTAAACTGTTTTGCAGACAAGTCTGACTGATGACCTACAATTACGTGAGCTAGAATTATATTAAACAGAATATTTCATAAAGATCGGGTGCTAAAGTCCTACAACGCATAAGTAAAAAAAGGCTGATGGGATGTTATCGGTGCCCTTCCATGCCTGTGATGTGAGTGCACTCAAGAATGTTTAAAAAACCTGATTTATCACGTCTGTACCAATTAACTTCTACTGACCTGGAAGAACTGCCTGGGCAATTAGCAGTCTTGTATGGGACAACAGCAACACACAAACTCGGGTGTTTGAACAACTAGTTTGTTTTGAGAATCTTTTGAAATAATTAAAATATTTCACTGAAATATCCACCTGATTACAGCTCGCTGAGAAGGCTTCAATAAAGCTACAGGAATTTCAACTTGATCTGGATTTCATTGTTGAGATGAAATTCAGGCAAAAGTCACATGAATCATGGTAAATCAAAGCAGCTGCTTCTAAGCACAGCTCCTTACAGGAAAAAAAAAACACCAAAACCCAAAAAACTAGACTCAAGCTTTAGGACAAAATCTTTTACAATAAACCTGAGAGAAAATGAAACTGTCTGTTTCATTCTAGATGAACACCTATCCACTCTGTTAACTGCAATACTCAAAGCATCACCCTGCATTTCTAAAAATGCACATAAAAGAAAATACACTGAAGGTCACTTTGAAACCAAATTCCTCCCTTCCTCAGAAAAGGAACTAACCGATGGGTTTTGAAGCACAGCCTAGGAGAGTTAGGCAAACAAATCCCATTAACTTCAGTGGGACATGAAATTTCATTTCACCGCCTTTGCAAATCCAGATGAATATACAGACGGACATTGTTCAGAACATCTGGGTGTACAAATAAGGGTTGTTCATTAAATTATTAGGCTTAAAGGTGTTTTATTTTTTATACTCCAGAGGGAGGAAATGTTCTACCTCTTCCCTAGAAACACCCTCTCCCTTCTGGCTCTGTGTCCCAGATATTGCCAAAAAAGGGAAACACGGTTCCCTTCCTTTGTCGGTGGTCCACGTTATCTCCTCTTAACTGGTGAGAATACACTGTTTATCTTGCTCTGAAGCTCTGAGACCTTTGTGTAACTCCTCTCCCCAGCACAGGGATTTAACTGCTGAGCATTTAAGCAAGATGAAAATGTACTTGATGTGTTTTTTCTATCAGTTGGATATCTATAAATTACGCAAATTCCTAGGAAAGACTCGGATTTCAGTCTTCTGGATTTGACCGTCAGTTGCAGCAGAAGCTGCAAATTCTTGAGATAATATGAAGATCCTCTGGGGGAAGAGGTTGTGCCTTACGTCATTCAGCACTGACTTCCTGATAAATCATGGAGCAGATAGCTTATCCAGCTCTCCCCGCCAAGGAGATCCTGCTGGCAAAATGAGACATGTGAGGGATGAAAGCAGACGAGAATAAGAATATAGGAGTCTACAGGGGTTGATCAGGATTGTGAAAAACAGCCTTGGGGAAAATCTCCAGCCACTATCAAAAAGATTTTAAAGTCACTAATAAGGTCAAATGAGAGACGTGGACCCAGATTTCCCTGCTCTTTAATACTAGAATGTTAGAGGTTGGAAGGGACCTCTGGAGATCGAGTGCCCTACGCTTTCCTAGGTGGACTTGGAGATGTTTCTAGCAGGCTAGGACACTTAGGAAGATTAGGGAGCTCCAGTGAAGTTTATTTTACCGGAGCTTCTGCGATGAGACTGAAAAACGTAACCTGAATTGCGGTCTCCCATTCTGCCCCATTCATGTCTCAGAGCTGTGGACGTCCAAGAGACCGACTCTCAGAGCAGCATATAATCGTGCTGGATCGCAAGTATCCACAGCTACCCTTAGATTTCGTTTGCATTTCCAGTTATAAAACGTCTGGATGATACCAACTCTGACACACTCGCCTTTACTCTGCCATCTTCAATGTCAGCCACTTTAAATATTGTGCAATTAAATAAAGAGGCAATGCTCCAATTCAGTTGATGAAGAGAATCTCTTATCAACAACTTCTGGTGCCTAAGTTATGAAGCTGGCTCTTTAGTCTTTCAAGATAAGTGCATAAAAATAGACTGTATCTCTTCTCTCCCTGCCCCAGCCCCCGCAGCTCGCAGGATTCTGCTAATGAAGCACAAGCCAGCCTTCTGCTGGAATGAAGCAACGTGGAGTGAAACAAGGTAGGACTGCCATGGCATTCAGGCTTCCCATAAACTTTGGGTTTTTTCCTGAACCATGGAGAAAATATCTCCAAGCTCCCAGCATTTCATATACAGACAAACTTTCACAGGTTTATAAATTCCTGGAAATTATTTTGCACATAGTGAACTTCTGGGAAGGAGTTGGTCAAGATGACCTAGAAGGAACTACCCACAGGCAACTCAAAGCAACACACTGCAGAGTTTGGGGCTGGACAAAGCAACAGCTGAGGGAGGGAGCACGTTAGCTCTGGGCATGGATGTGCTTTCCAGTACCACTGGTCTACTTGTGAGATTTAGCTTTCATCTTTCTCCATTAAAGCCTCATGATGCAAGTTAAGTTTCAAGACAGAAGAGAAAATAGATTTGTTTCTCTCCCTCAACACCATGCCTTTCTCAGTGGTGCTGGACAAAAATTTTAGCAATTCTTTTTGCTGAAGAAAAATCATAAATTAAGCATGATCTGGATGAATTCTTGCATACATGCACATTGACGTCACCTTGGGAATGTACGTTGCCTGAACCCTGCACAATGTCAATACATTTCTAATGTCTACAGACAGCTCAAGTGGTTATTGTATGTGACTATGACATAGAATATTCTTTGATAAACAATCTGCACAGCCCAGCTAATGGAGTTGACTGGTACACAAAGGTGTACCCTCGGCACGTTAACATCAGAAGTATCTGAAACTCGTAACTGTTTTGTTTTCTGCCTAGACAAACAATTTCAGAGCCTATTATTTTAGAGAAAATATGAAAGATAAAGAACGTTTAAAAAGCGGGCATATTTCCAAATAGAAACAAACAAAACCACAAGCTCGGTCACGATGTGAGAGATAAGTGTGAGGCACGAGAACATCACCCTGGAAATTCCCTGGTGTCACAAGTTAAATGTGGTTTCTCAAGCTCAGACTAGTGCCCTAATTAATGCATCCTATTTCCTCTCACTTATTAAAACTTAAAGAAAAACATCAGGCACACAACACACAATATACATTTCTAATCAGATATAAGTCTAAACAACCCAGCCAAGTGGTATTATTTGCTAAAACTATTTTAAAAATGCAGTAGGAACAGTAATGCTATTCAGATTTCATACGTGATGCTGATCTATACTCACAAGATCCAACACGTCTCTGTTTCCACTAAATATTATGTTTCCCATTTCATTACTTGCTGTAATACTAAAATTCACACAGCCCGACGGATGTATTTTAGCCTTCAGAGTGGTTTTTTATCACATTACTAACAAAATCACTGTCAGTTTTGACGGCTCGTCTTCAGGAGGCAATCTTGTTCAATTTCTTTATTTTATAGAAGGAAACACACTTAGGAAAACCAGGGAAGCTGCACTTAGGGTTATTTTGTACATCAGCAGAACAACCATTTATGATAAATTTTGTCTGCAAAACATTTCTACACTGGTATAACAAAGGTTTTTATTTGTACGTACCAAATCATCAGTTCCTGACTAAAAGAACGCACAAGTTACGTCAACTACCACAACCCCTCTGCTTACATGGACCAGAAGTGATGAAACTACTTGTTCAAACTTTTAAATCTACAGGATATACAGGTACAGATACACATACGGAGCTTGCAAAACAGATTCAAGACCAAAATAGAAAAGAATGGACAGGATCTAGAATGAGTAAGTAAAGGAACTTTGCCTGGTTCCCGTCTGCACTGAATCACAGCTCCCTCAATTTCCCTTTAATTGACAGGCTCTGGATTTAAAAAAAACTTGATAGGATTAAAAAATGACAGTAGAAAAAAAAACCAAACTATTTTCCTAAATACATTTAAATGTTATAAGGGAGAGAGAGAACAGGATAGGGTTGCATCAAGAAAGCATCAACTCTATTTTTTAATACATTGTCCATCGTCCACTCCGCATCAACGTACTAGCAGCTTGCACAGCAGATCCCGCACAGCTCACGGGTACTTGCTGGCACCAGTTCTTGCCCGCATCATCCCAAGCTGGCCAGACCAGTCACATTCACTTCACCTCAGAACTTCTAGTTTGCCACATTCAGTACTTCTAAGATGTTTTCAAATTAAAACCACCATAGTTACAAAGTTCTCTTGCTAAGTCCCTTTTCAATGTGTTCCTGACACATTTACCTCAAATAAATGGGCGCAGAGAGCTCACCACATCTCCTCAGAGATGTCCATCTCCAATATGAAGCAATGGTTTTCACCTTTGGGAATACCTGAGGGCTGCTTCAGAATTACAAAACCTCAATGGTAGGCAAGCAATATCTTTGAGTTTTAAGCTGGTTGAACACATATGACAGTTGTACTACAGAAGTTTATGGTCCATTTATAGCCTAGAACTCTTTGAATTATTAAATAATTCCAATCTTTTTTTTCTCCTTTCTCTATGTATCCAGCACACCAGTGTCATGCGCAAGAAACCAGCTGCTCAGAGAACCAAAGCAGACACCAAGTCAGCATTTGGGTACTGCTTTGGGCAGCTGAAAAGCAAGCCTGCTTTTCAAAAAGAGTTAGACAAGTTCACAAATAGACCGACAAGTCAGTACCAAAGGGACTAGACCCTCTATTGTGCCCAGCAACTCTGGATGCTGGTAGAGGTGGTACCCATAGTCAGGCTGGGCTCGCAGGTTCTCCTCCAGCAGCATCTCCATTGTGACTGCTGAAAACTGCGCTAGATGGCCCACTGCTCTGACCCAGAATGGCCAAATCTTCTCAAATCCCCACAAAAAATATCCTTTATGGAACACTTACATGAAGGTGCACGTGTCCCCCCCCAGATCTGCCTCCCTGCCCAGGCGAGGTCTGTTTATACTGGCACCCAGTTCCCAGCACCCACCCAGCTCCTGGACAGGATGCACATAACAATCCTTCTCCCAGTTTCTACTTTGACCCATTTGAAGTGCTTTAGTTTCGGCTATCTTAGGTTCTTCAAACTTCAATGAGGATTTAAAAAAAAAAAAAAGTTTTTTATCTGATATGAGGGAGAAAAAAAGAAAAGATGTTTTAGTAGCAAATAGGCAAAAGCATTGTAAGAATTCTCAAAACTGCTCGTGTTCCCACAGGATGTGCAGCCACACACAGAACTTCTCAAACTACCAGATCACTACATGCCCAAGAAGCGAACCACCAAGTGCATGCGAAGGAAGTGACTCAGACTGAAATTCATAAAGGACAGCATGAATGGGACAGGATTTCCGCTTACAGCTCTTTTTACATGGCAAGGCTCCTTTATAAAAAAAAAAAGAACTAAAAGCAACCCTGTTCCCTCCTTTCCCATTCAGCTTTTAAAACAGCTCTGCAGAAAAGCTGCAGTATGGATTTTAAATGCGATTCCCTGCATCATACCTCCAAGTTTTCTGCCTGTACAAGGCACCATCCTCATCCTACCACAACATATGCTCAGAATAGTTGCTAACTTTTCAACTATAAGCCATCATTTTCCCTTTTTTTTTTGGCCTTAAAAAAAAAATGTATTTCCAGCACAACTAGAAATCTTTATTTACAGATGCTCATCCCACCATAAATACATGCTGCTGCCAATGGAAAAGGCCAGAGGACTTGTACTTAAATCCCCAATCTGAAACTGTAATTTCCCTCCTAGAAAGAGGTCCTGGTGCCAGCCTGGGATAAGGGTGCAGAAAAGCACCACCAACTTTTTTTTAATGCATCATCCCACTACACAGAGCAGCACAGAGCACATGCTGGATCCACACTTGAAGTGACTGAACCAAAAGTACTCCAGAAGCATTGACTTACTTTTAGTACTATTAATGATGCTATCACCCCATTTCTTCTACCAGTGGTGAACCAGCTTTTTTGGAAAACTTCTTGTTCTTTTCATATTGGGAAGAAGCAGTAAGTTATTGACACGTAGCAGAGTTTTCCTTATTCAAGTGTCATGGGTGTAACACAAGCACTGAGCATATATTTCAAGGGAAAAGCACGTTGTAAACTCAAATATCTTATGTCTTGTGATTCCTGTCATACTTTTTCAGGGAAAAACAGAGTTGATTTTGTATTGTGCAGTGAACATTTTCTTCAATATTCTTCTCTGCACAGACCGTGCAGTTCGTACTCCTCCACCGATGAAAGCGGGCGCTCAAATCCCCTTTCAGAGCTGGGAGAGAGATGCCTCCCACCAGCAATGCTCCTGGCGCTGAGGCAGCTTCCAGGGCTTTCTGTCCCAAAATCCCAGTCCCTACAGAAAGCACTGGCTCTGTCACGCTGTGGTCCATGTACCAACTCAGGCCATTTTCTGCAGCAAACGGGCCCGAGGCCGTGCGAGTGTCTGCTCCAGCCGCGTACCGGGCTCCCACAGCCCCGCTCCCTGGCAGGCAGCGTCACCGTACCGCTGAGAGCGGCTTGCCAGGAGCTGGCTCACCGCATCCCTCCCACAGCCAAACACCCCAAATAAGCGGGCCAGCTACCGTTGCACAAGCACAGGCACCCCCTCCCCAACCAGGTATGAAATCATGTGCTATAAAACACATCATAATCTCAATTTAAGAAATTCATGCAAAGCAACCCATTGGTTCCAGTCCTCCTTCACCTTACTCTAAGTTTCACTCCAAATTCATACATTCCTACTTGCCTCTTAAGAGTTTTTTGGCTAAGTGTTGTTCTAAATAAAGACTCATATTCTTGACATATATATATTTATAGTTTTTCCAGGCTATTCTGCAATTTTGGAGGCAGTCACACAGCACCATCGAATTTTTAACTCTTAGTAGGCTTGAGCTGATACACATCCACCAGAAGTGAAGGTCTAAACGGCTTTGCCACTTGTTGCTTCTGGCACGTTCTTTGTCTTGGCTATTCTAAATGCACTGTCACCTTAGCAGCACAGATCAAAATTGTCAGCTGTTCCCAGACTGCTTTTAACACTCACCTCAAATACCTGTATGGCCATGTTAGCCAGGTATCAATTAATAAATCCACAAATAATTCAAGAAGAAACAGAATAGGTGAATACAAGCTTCTAATCCTAACCGCTGCTTTACGTATATCCAGCGGGAACTTATTTTAGGGTGTTATCGGGTGAGAGCCATCACAAAAACTCTGTGACAACCTTTCTGCAGAAGTCTGCATATACATGTATGACTGTAACAATAGACTTTGACGTGAAAAAGCTCACATTTGAGTCCAGGGTATTTTTTTTTATTTTTAATATGAAAAATTTTCTCCTATTTCTGCTTTGGCCACAAACTTTGCTGCAGAGCAGTCTGACAGTGACTCCTCAGCTGCCATCTCTGGGCACCGGTGCAGAACCTAATTTCAAAACCCCAGGGTGGGACAACTGATGCTTATGGCACACTCTCCTGTTATGGACTTTTTGCCAGTTTGGGCGAAGAGACCATCAGTTACTGTTCCCCGTTTCAAGGCTCTCTGGAGAACTCTGACTGACACACTGGATGTACCACAGCCTGGACTTTACTGATTTTCTTGGCATTTTAGGAGTGCTCACACTCTTCATCTGGTCCAGTAGACTACTCCAAGAGATAAAATTATACAAACACAAGGGTTGCAGGAAACCCTTAAACTAGATATTTTAAAATTAAATCTAGATTATCTCTATGTTATCATCCAGACAGACTCCATACCCACTGTAGCTGTATTAAGCAGTTTAGATTGCAAGACTACACTTTATTGCATAGGTGCCTCCAAACACCTCATGTACTCCACCACACACTAGAGCTAAAGGAAAATATATAGCTAAACATAGGTAAGAATATTACAGGTCATATAAGCTGATTGACAAGAAATAATTATGAAGTCTAACGCAGTGATTTATTTTCTTGGATTAAAGCATTCCCAAATACAGCTCCTTGCAAATTCTAAAGACCCCAAAGCATGGCTGCAAATCCTCATTCCTTACCATGCCAGCAGCTTTTTTTCCCCCTTTGGCTATTGAATAAGTAACTATTCATGAGTATTTATTTCAGTTAATCTCAGAAGTAAAAGTATACAGCCAAACAAACACGCACAATATATAGATGATGGAAAGCCTACGTTGCGTGTATAAATTCATACAAGAGATTTCAATAGGCGCTGCATTATAAATATCCTAGAGGTGCCGGGTATAGGCTTGCTTGCTACGTAAAAGTTTGTTTGGCCAGCTGCAGTTGTAGCAGTCAGCAAAGAGGCAGAGAAGAGAAAGGCCGAAAGGTATCGTGGGCTATAACAAGTTACAGAACTAAATTTAGGGAGAACTGGCTATGTACAGATAAATGTGATGAATGAGACTTGATCAGATGAATAACCTAATGTTTTATTGTAAAGTTTCAATTTTAAAATTAGCCTCAGAAAATGTTGAAGAAAACTATTTTTGGAAGTAGCCAGATTTATTTGACCACTAATTCCAATAGCTAAGTTTAAGCAAATCCTTCTCAAGTTTCTTCTGTTTCAACCAATTTCACATAAACTTGAGTTTTCAGCAATCTCTAAACTGTCTACTAAGTTTACAGAATTTACCTAGGAGATGCAAAGTAGTGGTACCTAGTAGTCAAGATTTGGTTATAGCTCAATTGTCTGTAAGAAGGGAAGTTTCAAGATGCCTGTATGAAAAGCAAAAGACCAAGAACTTTCACATAAAAACGCATTTCTGTTTCCAACAGATAAAAAGAGAATGATGATGCATCTACCAAGGAGTAGCCATGAAATATGGGGAAGTTCATCTTACAAAGTAAATATACTATAGCAAGCTCAACATTTATATTTAAGTTCACACTGTATTAACACTGTCTTTATGTGTGGGTGGTAGTGTTTTTTGGCATAGTTACTAGATCCATATACGGGCAGTCATAAGCCGGAAAGGTGCAATAAAAAGGAATTAAAAATAAACAAAACTGTCTTTACCATGTGGGTCTTGTTCGCTTGACTTTGGGCTGCTTCTTGCTCTGCGCTCTGGTTTCTTCACGGCCGGAGCCCCCCCGCCGCTGCTGGCTCCATTGTGGCTCTTCGCATAACCATTATATACAGTCGTGCAGCTGCCTATATGGCTTTTGTAGATGGATGAAGGAGGACTATTCAGACGGTTCTGGCGATCAATCTGTCTCTCTTTGAGTTTTTTGTGCTGGGGTTTGCTGTACTGATCTTCCCTGGTGATGTAGCTGGACATCCCATATAGTGGTATGATTTCTGCAATGAAAGAATTCACCCATGTTAACTCCAAACAACAAAATCCATTAATTTCTTCAGAAAACCAAATTCCCGACCATCTCCAAAATAAAGGACTCCAGATTTTCCTGGAGATAGATTAAAAAAAAAAAATTTTCTTAAGAAATCTTTTCTGCAGGACTGATGATTTTTTTACATATTAAGTGTGCTCCTCCACTGACAGGACAAGAGGAATGGCCTCAAGCTGCACCAGGGGAGTCTTAGGTCGGACATGAGGAAAAATATCTTCACTGAAAGGGTTATCAACCACTAGAAGAGGCTGCCCAGGAAAGTGGTTGAGTCACCATCTCTGGACACGTTTAAAAGCCATGTAGATGTGGTGTTTAGGGACATGGTTTAGCAGTAGACTTGACAGTTAGGTTAATGGTTGGACACGATGATCTTAAAGGTCTTTTCCAAACTAAACTATTCTAAGATTTGATAACTCTTTGATAAGTGTGCAAAATATAGTAACTAGGGTGATAATTTTTCCCCTCCTTTTCAGTCTTTGTGTTTTGGGGACATAGATTTCAAGCAAAAATCCAAGGAGACTGATATTTAGGAAAAAGCTTTGACAGGTTCACAGCAATTTTAGAGTTTCTTCCCCAGGGCCTGACTGGACAGAATGCACTGAGATGCCCTGGTTTTAAGCTGCCAACACAGATTACATGCAATTTAATTTCCCAGTATAAATAGACTTCACAATCATGTCACTGTGCCTGCCTAAGGAGAGAAGTGCAGCATGAAGTGGAAGCTTTGGATAAGTAAAACTGGATAAAAAAAGCTTGAGAAACACCAGAAATATCATATGTATACTTCAGATACACTTCATTAAATACAATCCCCACTTCCCCCCTCCAAGAACAACTATCTGTAACGCAAGACGAGTCAGCTGGCAGGAATCTGAATATTTTCTGCTTTTCTCTCTAGCTCAATCCTCCCTTTTGCGCTTCACTTTGAGTCTGAAGCTTGAACATAGTCATGCCCAAAACAACAGTTTTGCCTTTGTTAGTGAAATAGCAAGTGATACTCAATACATTCTTCCTATTTTTTTCTACATCCATTCAGAAGTTCTCATACAAACTTCTGAGGCAAACGAGCACCCTATCCAGCTGTCAGAAGCCTTGTTTGTAAATTGAGACTGCCATGAATGCTGTATTTTTTCTTTGCTATTTCAGTGCATCTTGGCCTTCATCACTCCTTATCTAGCTACATGATCCTGTCTGTATTCTTGCAGCAACTAGCTGCCTAAAACCAGCATGCTACAAATAAATGTGATTTTTATTTAAAGTATAAGCCATTATACAGCAACTGGGAAATGGTGGATTAATACCCATCAGTACAATATTCACCACTTCAATTATTTCAGTGTTACAGGTATAGGTCATTCCAGTAAAGCAGTCACAGATTTCTTTTGTTATTATTTTATTTTAAAATTGAATCAGCTTCTTGGTATCTCCAGGATACAGAAATATTCAATGTCTACTTCACTAGCAGCTCTGCACTCACTTTGCACATGACCATGTTTGCAGACAAGACTCTGTCAAGTGATCTGACAAACTGTCCTGTTCTTTTTTCAAGCGAAAAGTTCCTCCCTGTGTATCCACCTGGATACACTGTCTTACTGATTTCCTGAGCTTCCCACTTCCTCCTCCCCAGTATGATGAAGTTAAATGTCAGCTGTAGAGGTCCATTCCTCACTTGAAAATGAGGTCTGCAGGTCAACAGAAACTTCAAGAGATAGCATCAATAGATACCTCCCTCTCTTTCTGCCTCTTCCTTCCTACTCCAGCAGAAGCTCACTTCCAGTGATAGGGCTTAAACATATTCTTTAGAAAAGGTCTCAAGTTCAGGTAATTCAGCAGTCTTGTAAACCCATGAATCCTGAATGGATTTCCATGTTAAACATCTCAAGCAGCTTTGCCGATTACTTTTCTGGTTAACGCCCTCTTTTCAGCTTACACAAAGACTTATCTCCAGGGTGGCAGAGCCACAACACTGCATAGCTCAGACAGAAATATGCCCCTTTCACTCCTTTTCTTGCAGTTATTTACCCATGGCCTGATTAGGGTTGCCACGCTACCCTTTGGTATCAGGCAATGCTTTTCAGTGACTTACTGCACAGTCTGAAACTAGAATAACAAACAGAAAATGGCTGTTACTTCTTAGAAAACCATAGCTGGGGGGCAGAAAGCATGTTACAGCCAACAGGAAGTGGTATCCAGCTTTTCCCACTGGAAATGACTGCGGCAAGCCATGCTCGGATCCAGCCTTGCATACCCATCCTCATTCCCAAGCTGGGACTGACACATTTTGTCTCTCAGTTTTCTGTACAATGCTGCATCGTGACTCATGTCCTCTGTTTGGAGCATGGGATGAGACATTTTTCCCCCCCGCTGTATTTACAAGTTCAAATTGGCTTTGTTTCTGCAAACTAGTGTTGCAACATAGGATTGTCCTGTATTACCGCACTTTGGATGGCTACGCCCCATGCTCTGGATGTAAAGGAGGCTCCATCGACACAGACAAAGCTACTCTACAAGTTCTCCAATTCACTTCTACTTTAGGTTTCAGCAGCCTTTAAAACTTGCTGAACGCAGGTGTGAAGCGCCAGTACCTCCCTTCCAGCTCACCTTGTTCTCCATATATTGTTGGGGGAAGATGATGCTGTGGGAAAAACTGTGGTGGTATGTCCCCAGGTCCAGTGACAGGAGGATAAAAAGCTGTATGAGAGTTGTGAATAAAATGGGGATGGTGCGTCAGGTATGGAGGTAAGTGATGGGTCGGAGAGATGGCCGAAGGATAGCTAGGAGGGTAACACTCCGGAGACTGGGGGGTAACCACCACCCTCCGAACGCCGGTGCTGTCTTCTATCACCTGGAAGGGAAGGCAGGGAAATCAACACGTTATGCAGCATCGGAACCAAATGCGTTTTTAAAACAGCACTGTTTATAGTTCGTTCTCCCTTTAGAAAACAGCTGGTGCTTAGCTTGATTCATAAACACACTTCTAAAATTAATAGCAGAAGTAATCATAGTGAGACGTGACTTTTCTTGCAGACTCAGATAGCCACTCTAATCACTGGGCAACTTACTGCTGCTAGTGATAACTGCGTGGTTAAGAGACAAAACAAATAACCTGTATTTAGGGAGTACAACAATTGAAAAAGGAACACAAAGCACCAAAATAAGAGCACTTAGTGGCACCAGCCTTACATTGTGCCCATAAAATTTCTACCACTGATTCTGACAGCACTCTGAGTGCGTACAAAGTTAGCGACGCTTGGAAATGAGCTGGCACTGCTGCGGAGAAGCTGCGTGCGTGCACAGAGACATGTACTCGGCAGGAGCCCCTTGTGTTGACACATGTTTTCCAAGAACTGCCCTGTTCACAACAGGTATCTGTTCAAGACAAGCCATAGGGCAGAAGGGTTTTTCTGCTAGTCCATAGGTCTGGGCAAATCAGCTCTGGAATACGCATAACTTGGCCCCAAATGCCACAGTCAAAGCATCTAAAAACAGATGTAGGGAGGTGGAAATGTGCTTAGGTTGAAAAAAGTTTTTCAGCTTATAATTTTTCCAGAGCTATATTTCTGGAGAACGGTTAACTGGCTAAATTTCAGTTCAGACTTAGGTGCCAAGCTTTTCTTGAAGCTTATTCAAAAAACTTCTGCCATTTCTGGAACTTAAAAATACAACCGTGTAAGAACAATTACTCTCCCCTTGATTCTGTACGTCGACATGCATAAGGTAGAAAAGCACGAAGGAAGCACAATTTATTCTCATACAACAAACAGGCTGTTAAAAATCTACTTTTTTTCTAAACTGACTGATGACACAGATGGAATAATATATGTGATGGATGTATTATGTGAGAGAAGTGGACGTGCATCAAGAGCACCTGTCATAAGACGCTGCTACTCTCAGATGACTACCACCAACATGAGCTGGAGTTATATGCTCATGGAGTTACCGTCATGGAGTTATCCAGAGCAGAAGCAGAAGAGACCCTGCTACAGATCTCCACATCAGTGTCATAGCCTAAACCTCAAAATAAAAATTTGTTTATGCTGATAGACCCTGAAGTAAAACAAGGGCATGGGCACACTGTTGTTTCTGCAGACCCTGTTGCGGATGGACAAGCCCGGTCCAAGAGGTGATGCCCACGGCCCCAACAAACAAGTCCATGCCTCAGATATCAGCTGAGCAAAGTCACTACAGGGTAAAATTTAACTAGTATCAGCTGGCCCAATTCCTTCCTTTGGCTATGTGTGCCCTAAGGTTATATGAATATATATGAATATATATGAATTTTATACATGTTAGCCACAGGCTGTGACCACGGACAGGGACAATTTCTGTGGACCGGCTGGCCTCCTACAGAAGAGAATTTTTTTATAGAAAGTTCATTAATTTGCTTGCAATTGGTATTTAACATTAGAAAAATGCATTGCTTGTGATGCTAAATAACCAGAATAGGAATTGGTTAGGTTCACACACTTGATTCTAACCTCTACATTTATACCTTCAGCTAGCAATTTTTTTCATCTCCTAGATTTAAATTTCAAAGACTTTACAGGGTCCTTAAAAGATGGCCGAACCTCAGAGATTTAGACTATCACATCATTGTAACTGCTGCATTTTCAGGCCTCCCATCTCTGCTACTGGTTCTGCTCAACCTCCACAGCATCTCTTATTCCATTGCCAGGTCTCAAACCTGCGCTCTGAGACCTGGAGAAGAGGAAAATCCTTTTCCACTTAGCACATATTTGAAAACAAAACTACTTATTTAGGACTGTGCACAGAGATGCTGGACTTAAGTCTCTTAGTGCTTGCATCGTGTTCTCAACTGAGATAGCAAGTTCCCACATCTTTCCGTGAAAAGTTTTCATCATGGCTTTAACTAGTCCAAGCCTCAAAGACAACTTCAGTCTTCCAGGCAAGTACATTCTCTTATCTGTGCATCTAGATCAGACTACATGTGTATTTTGTGCTCTAGTGAAAGATGAATGTTAAGGAACAGATATAGACAGAAAGCTTGTACCCTGTAGCAGCATGTAATAAAAAACATATTCAAAATTATGATGATTTATCTTCCTGAACTATCTTCTAGAGAGCAAGGAAGAAGGCTCAGAGTCCTGTCAAAGGCCTTTTCGATGAAATTACTGTGCTAGATGAAACTATAAAATACCAGTAGTGAGAGAAAAGCCAGAGATGACAGGATAGGATAGAATAGAATATTTGCACTGGAAAGGACTTAAAATGATCACCTAGTCCAACTCAAAGGATGAGCCAGCCTTCCCAATTACTTTTGTCAAAAAGTTAAGACTAGTATCTTACATTCCTTCCCTCCCAGGCCACGAATGCTGACAAAAAATTCTCCATTTCCCTAACCTACAGGGCATTCTGTCCCTAAAACAGGAATTAAAGATATATATGTAAATTTCTGGAGCTGCACATACAATCTTTAACTATACTATTCTGCCCTTAACAGACCATAAGATTGGTGATCCAATGTATTTTAAGCATTATTAGACGGCCACAAAACCAGCTGAGGTTAGGACTGTAGATAGATACGCCTTGATTCGTATCGCAGCGGGTAGATTGTCATAGTGCTGTTCTGGGAGACGATACACTCAAATTCATCAAAGACAGAGCAACTCGGTTTTGATCCATTAACGTAAATAACATAACTTAGCAGAGAGGTTAAATGTTGCTATTTAAAGAAGAAATCCCCAATTCTTTGTACCTGCTTAAAACCATTTGTCATGAAGATCATAAACTCATCAGTGAACACACTGTCTGCTAAACTGTCTCCACTTCAGTGCCAAGAAGCAATGAAACCCTAATCCCTGCTGAGGTCTCTAGATGCAACTGGAATATTAGAAGTAATTGCTATTCCTAATTTTAGCATCTTATATTTAAAGAAAACAAATAGCTCTGGTCATTTAGCACCTCGTGCTAAACTTGCATTATTTTGTGTTTTTCAAGCAGTTACTAAGAAAATTGTCTTTTGCTGTTATTTTTTGGTGCTCACTGGTGTAATTGGCACGTCGCTTCAACAGCAATGTTATTATAGCATAGTTCTGTGTAGGGTTTTTTTTCCATATTTTAGGGAGTTTAATTGCTGAGTGAGGTAAACAGGTGATGTTTCAGAAGAATCTATTTGAACATTACTCATACGTGATAAAATTGCCTCCCCCATCAGCTGCCACGTTTTAAGAACACCATTTTAAATGCTATTTGTTTTACATTAAAGATATCACTGTAGCAATGAAAGTCTAACCAGAGTTGACTCACAGATTCAGAATATATCATTCCTCCACTGAAACTTAATACTACACCCCCAGGAAAAAGACAGGCGTGTTCATTCTGTACAAGTAAACCGTACGTATGTCTGGTGAGTTCCAGTTAAAGGAACACCATCACTCTCATTCTGTAACACACGCATTTACTGAATGGGTATAATATGGTAATAAGCAATTAATTTCCATTTGATTAAAAAAAAAAAATCACTTAAGCTTAGTGTGCTAGAGTCAGCAAGGACATCTGGAACACGGTCACTGGGTGGACCACAACCAATACTTTGGGATTTTAATAAACTAATTTGAAACTTCATTCATAAATCAATCGGTACCAGAAAGCAGTGCAGAATGAGCTCATCTGCAAGGAACTTGGATGTCAACATTTTACTTATTCATAGTTCGTGACAGTCCTGGCAAGTTCACATCACTATCTTTGCCATCCATCACGTACTAACGCCAGTATTAAATCAGTACCTTCAACCTGGAAAATACAGACAAACATCTCTAATTCTGGCAAGAACATTGGGGTGTTTGAAATGTAGAACAATACAGATCTTCAGGACCAATGCTCATGAACTTAAAAGCCACTTTATGGCTTGCTCCATATGAGATCTGCCTTGTGTTCAGAGAATTAGGATCATCCTATTAAAAGATGACTTGATTGACTGAATTCTACGAACACACAGGTAAGCTCTGTGAGCAGTAAGCCACACAAAAACAAAGCGTTTGTCGCTAAAGCTTATGCTAGCCAAACATGGTTTTGGAGGAAAACACCTCTCTTAGGGGAGATGATGTACTCAAGACCAAAGATCCTACCAATTTAAATGTCATTGAAAGACTCTTCTCTTCCTAGAAGCTATGCTTTAGTTCTGTCAAATGCTATGCACTTGATGCAGGAAAACTGAACTGTAGGACCATGGCTTGAGCTGCCTAGTGCAGACTATATGACCCCAACGTTACCTCCTGACAAAAGGAGTCTTATCAGCACTCTGCATACTTCATGCTCCAACCAGTAAACTAGTCCTTTAGCCTTAAAATACCCATGGCAGAGACCACATATTAACAACTCCGTAAATAAAATGAAAAGTGGAGTTTCATGCCAAATTTTCATGTCCAGCTACACATGAGTAATTCCTCAAGCTCCAGTGGAATTGCTCCAGATTTATTTCAGAGAGCGTAGTCCTCAGCCAATAACCCCAAGCCAACAAGTTCATTATGGTGCTTTTTGATATTTCCATTTCTCTAGTTCTCCTCATTGGAACAGCCCAAATCCTCCTTCCGTCCTCCCAAACATACTCTGTAAAAAGCAGAAACAAAAACCCACGAGGATGTCCCCAAATTTAATAGCTTAGCATCTAAATAATGATCTTTAGTCTTCAGATTATGCTGACACCAGGGAGGCTAGAGTGCTCTGGGAGCTAGGAGAAGGCATCACACCTAGGCTAGTGGTTGGACTTGATAATAGTAAAGGTCTTTTCCAATCTAAAAAGATTCTATGCTTCTATAATCCTGATGGCAAGAAGTCTCCAGCGGACATCCCAGCAGAGGATGGGCTCCCAGACTGCCCTGTGGGACTCACGCAGTAAGGAGGCAGCTCCATCCACAGCTCAGAACCAGAATGGACATCAACAGCTTGTGCCCAGCTCCTGGCAAGTCACAGGAGCTGCTCCTTTAACATTCAGTAGTTGAAGCCAAAATTGTTGATGCCACCTTCCACAACTATCTTTTACAGTAGCAATATTGTCCACCAAGAGCACAGGCAAGGAAGTGTTCTCTCTTTTATATTTAACTAATCCTTAGCCAACAAAGAATTGCTGCAATATGAACTCTGCTCTGATAGTTCCTATCTGCCAGAGGTGCACAAAGGTTTGTCTGCTGAGAAGGAAATGCAAAATAACCAGCTGTATTGAGCTGGTCTTTAAAAGCAAAACCATGGCACGAAAGGCCTGAACTGTTGGTGTGTATTTGTCTTCTATTATTTTCCTGGATTTTTTCCCACCCTGGCTAAGCCTCATCACTGGGAACATCTCCCTAACATCAACAAACCCAGCTTCTAGTCACTACTACTAATATGATCCTTGAAGTCTAGAAACAGAGTCTTTTAGAATATTTTTCTGCTGCTTCCAGTGGGGCTGATCTTACAGGGCACACAACCTCCTGCCAATTTTTCGCTGATGATTTCATTACATTTTAATCCAGGGTTGCAATCACTAGATAACTACTAATGTAAAATTAAGGCTAATACTCACAGCTCCAATAGGTTTGGCATAACAAAATGGTAAAAAGATTTCATGCCTTTTTTTTAACAGGCACCGGTACTCCTCCGCAGGGGCATCTGCTTTCTGCCTGACTCTTAGATGTACACTTTGGGTACAAATCAAACCAAAAATCAAATATATTTTGATTCATATCTCAGAGTGCATTAAATTGCTTTATGGCCTTCTCCTTACCGTTCTAAAGTCGTGTTTTCATTGTTTATGATAAAATAGTTTTTTGCTATGAGGCACTAGACAAAAGCAACAGCAAAGACATTTATTACAACGAGAAATAATTTGATTACTACACACTTTCAACTACTATTTAGTATGAAGATGTCTGAACAGCAAGAGGCTTGCTCACCACAGAGCAGAAGACGCATTCTGCTGCTGAAAGGCACTGAATACAGAGTTTTCCTCTAAAATTTCACAACATATTTCCAGCTCCTTGGAAAAATTTCTTCAGAAGAGGGCTTTTGGTTGGGGGTTTTCGGTTAAACGACTCAAAGGCTTCTTTAGTGGAATTATTATGGTGCTCCACAAAAAGCATTAAAGAGGAACTGGGTTCAGAGGTAAAACTGGAAGACTTTCATCATTCTGGTTTGGAAACTCTTTCAGTTACACCCAAGCATTAATCTCGGTACAGGAGATGAGAAGTATTAACATGTTAATAATAAAAAGGTAAAGTTATTTCAAAGGAATAGTAAATTTAAAAAAAAAAAATCCTCTGAATGATATGGATCACTTTACTAAGTTAAGTGAGCACATGAGGAGTATAAAACAGCAAATGCTGTCTCAAAGCATGCCCCAACCACCCACCCAGGGATGCTTGAGGAGCAGGAAAAAGCTGGACCACCCTGCCATCCTGCGTGCCCTCTCTCCTAGGCTGGCTAACAATGTCCCCTGGGTTTGAAACATGTTTTCACTCTGTTCAGAAGTTAAAATACCACAAAGTGATTGCAGTAGTTTGTGGGATTTAAGTATGACGCCATCCACAATTTTTCAGAATTACACAAGCTCACATATTTCCTGGGGAGGGCAAAGGATTCCAGGACATCATCTATTTTCTGCTTAACAAGATGCCAAAATATATGTATCAAAAGTTCTGATGCTATTCATCAAGTATATTTGAAGTACTCTGTCTACTTTTAACGAAGCTTTCAGTCCAGTCCAGGTCTCAATGCAAGTGGTGAAATTACTGGAGTTATTGCACTATTCATAGCTATTCTGCCTTATATTGACCTTTTCTCTTTGCTTCCTTACTTCAGGAACAGTCTAAGCCTTGCAGAAGATGGAAGGAACACAAACAATCTGGTAGTCTGAAGTGGTTCTTTACCAAGAAGAGCAGCAGCTGTTCAGGAGTTCCAAAACCTAACAGCTTTGTGAAAAGCTTTTTCCATTTTTTCCATAAATAGATCATTAAATCACATTTACTCTCGAAAACAAACCACACACCCCCCCCCCCAATTTTTTATATGCTGCAGGATTTCTACTGGGAAGGTACTGGGCATCAACAGCATATTTTATACTGCAGTGGCTCCTTCTTTCACTTCCACCAGTCCCCTGCACCTTCTGACTGTCAAATAAGAATTTAAGGCATTGCCTAACAACATGGACCTCTCTCCTTCCCACAAAGAGAGAGAAATTCCACATATAGTCTCAATCTGTTTGCACAGCTTTTGCTAGTGTTAAACCACCCACAACTGGTGTATATGCCGGTGTATGAAGGTGCAAACGCACACTCGCTTGTGCAAACACATCTGTAACTGTCAGTAAATAGGATGGGTATGAAAATGTGTATTACCATTTGTTATTATTTCTAAATTAATCTTCAACCAAGTCTGCTTCTTCAGATGGATTAACGCTATTGCTTTTATAGACATTTTAATTCTTCAAGAAGCATACCTGTGAGATATAACCGGGAGGCACATGAATAGGGGGAATGGATCCATTGGGTGACATCATGGGAACCTCTGCAGGTCCTAATAGAAAAGGAGAAATAAGATATTAGTTTTTTCAGTTTAAAAAGTCATGCAGTTGCTCAGAAAAGGCTAAAAATAGCTTTATTTTTCAAGCCTGCAATAACAAAATGAGCAGCTCGACTAATTTCTGGTATATGGAAAATGCTTTGTGCCATCATTCTGAGAATAAGATCATTGTTCAATGACTTTACCATATATTCCATTGAAATAATATTTTCATCATAAACAGCTAAAACATAGACTTTATATTACCCACTGATCAACTTATCCAGCATTAAGCAGTAACATAATATGTCCTTTAGCAGCCCACAATTCCTATATTGAAATCTGGTTAAGTTATTCTTGTCGAAGGCATGGGAGCAGAGAACAAAGCAGAAACTGTGCAGCCTGGAATTAGGCAGCTCTCAAGGAAAGCGTCCAATTGTAGCAAAACAAAAAAAAAAAAAAAAAAAATCACATATGTGAAAAACTATCTATCTATTTGAGAATGCACAAAGACCAAATTCATTATCTCAGCTATTCAGACAAACCTTGGAATGTGGTTATACAAGCAAGAAGCTTATGGTTTCCACTCTGAAATCCAGCCCTGAACATGCAAGTTCCATTTTGAGGCACTGAGTACAAGTGTAATAAAGCTAGTGCCGTAACCATTTGACTTTTGCAAACAGAGCCTCACAGCTAAAAGGAAGCGTCTAGATAAAATGGAAATAATTCACCCAATTGCTCATTGATTCAGCCATTAAAGCTGGGAATGTCACACAGAGCAGTTAACAAAACAAACCCCCCAAACATCAGGTGGATGTTTGCAAAGATTTTACTACTTTGAAAAAGAAAAATTAGTTTCAGTACTTCCTTATTACATAGTAAAATGTTCACACTAACCTGTTAGCCCATTTGCCATGGGTAAGAAAATAGTCATGGCCAAACTCTCAAGAGCTCAGAGAGAATTCTGCTCCTTGTTACTGCAAACTGGATCGCAGCTTTGATTACCAACACAGAAGATAACTTCATAACCTTCTCTGACGGAGAAGCCATCCAGCACCTCCAAACCAGATCGCATTCTAGGTAAGGAAGCTAAACACTAAAACAGATGAAGGACTTCAGGCACAGAGGGGATATAATGGCCTTTAGGCCTGACTGCTCCTCACATTTAGACAAATCTAATGAAATCCCCAGCAAAGCGAGCTACAGTCTGTTGTGTGATACCAGCAAAACCAGCCCACACTGAATTATCACAAAGTCAACCCCTATCCATCTACGTTTTTGTACTCCTCAGGTTGTTCACCATACAACTACCAGGCCTTCCCAAACGCTCAAAATTCAAGTTACACACAGGAATCCATCAGTTATTTGTACCTCCCCTGATCTTGGTTTTCTTCATTTTCTCTGTCCAGTTATTTATAGTCTCATCAGCACATATGGCTTTTACTAGTCACACCTAGCTTTGAAATACTGTAATTTATCATCAAGTATATTAAGCACATGGAAACTCTGAAGTTTAAATTAAAAGAAGTCATTTTAGGTGTGTGGTTCTGCTGCTTTTCATAATTCCCTATACTTAACTACATAGGGAGCTTTACCTATACT
The DNA here is from genome assembly GCA_033124195.1 of Coracias cyanogaster. Taxonomy (NCBI): domain Eukaryota; kingdom Metazoa; phylum Chordata; class Aves; order Coraciiformes; family Coraciidae; genus Coracias; species Coracias cyanogaster. Next base: position 134,298 of record JAVSBS010019425.1, read on the forward strand.
ACAGCCCCAACTAAAAAAAAAAAGTTATTACTTCTTATTCAGTTCATTTGGGTTCCCACCTCCGCCCGTATTATTCAATAGCCCTTTCAACATTGTCCCCCAAAACAGTCAATAATTTTAGTGTAAATGAGAAAAAAATTAAGCATGAGCATAAAATTAAGCGATTGGGGGGGGGGGGGGGGAGTTTCCAAATGGCTCTATTTAAATCCATCAAAAATATAAATTGGTTCAGAAGGAACTTTACTGAAAAAAAAAAGTTATAAAATCAGAAATCCCGAGTTTACTATTTAAGAAGACAATAATTTAAATGTTACATGTAAACATTGCTTAATAAAGCTTTCATGATTAACCTGTTTCAGTCCCAAACCAAAACGCTATCTACTTATTATTAGCCCTAGCCTAATTTCTCAAAAATAGGTATTCTGACTTGGAAATAAATTTAAAAATGGAACAGTTTTGGAGCTTCTATATCAGGCAGATGTTTGCAAAGAGAGTTTACTACTTTGGAAAAGAAAAATCAGTTTCATCGCTGCCAAAATGCTATCTACTTATCATCATATTGGCTTGAGCCAGTCTTCCTCAAAAATAGGTACTCTGACTTGAAAATAAATTTTTAAATGGAAGAGTTTTGGAGCTTCTACATAAAGACCAGATAGTCTCTCTACAACAAATGAGAAACTTTGCTCAGCATGCCTCAGGTCTCTCTTTCTAAACCTCGTGCCAATTGCTCATATGCAGTAGCCATCTACTTGCAGGAAGAAATCAAACTCCCACACCGACACCATTCCAATAAAAGAACTATATTGTATTTTATCATCAAAACGTGCACCGTGCAAGATGATTCTTAACCTTGCATATGACCCACAAACTGTTAAAGTCATTTGGATAACAGGTTTTAAAAGAATGACAGCCTAGTGATTTGCAGCTAGATTTTGTTTCCAGTGCTTTGATTTCAAGGCTAGCCAAATGACTTTAGCATACATTATTTCATCTCTCTCATCAACGGTATCAAAACAACTTCAAGCGGTAGTAAGTACAATACAGACCCCCCCCTCTCCACAGCGTGGTGTCACAGGAATTATTAAAGACTATTCTTGCAGTGAAAGCATCCCCCAATTAACACTAAAACTAAACCATACCTTTTTGGATTTAGGATTTGAGTATTTTTGGTTATGTAAAGTATTTCTGAACTGTTAAAAAGCAGACATTTAGAGAAGGATGTTCCTCAGTTGCTTGTATCCACAGGATGGATATGAGTAATGTGTCCCCTAGGGAATTAGAGCTTTGCAAGTTTTCATTGAAGCTCGCGGGTCAATGCAAAATTTAATTTAAGCAAGAAAAAGTCAATCCATTCTAACACGGATGCTGTACACCAAAATGAGCTCACTTTAATACTTCTCAAACCTGCTAACAAACCGAGGCTGTCTCCTGAGTTCATAATGAAAGCGAGCCAGAAGAGCTTTGGCCACCTCTGCTGACACAGCAAGAGGCCAAGTTCCACCTCAAGCTTCCACACTGATACAAAGCACCTCCATCAGCTGCTGGAGGGCTGCCCCAGCGCTGGGCTGGCTCCAGCCACAACACAGGTGGAAGGAAATGATTCCCCCACCTCTGAACTGGGAGGGAAGAGCAGAGGAGCCACCAAGCTGAAGGCACCAAAGTCCATCTAGCCAGACAGGTAACAGACCACACTTGTCCACAGTTGTGAGAGCACAATGTTTTCGTATTTCTAACATATGTTAATAATTAAGGGATAGTAAAGGAAGCAACTCAGTCTCATAGTGTCAGAGCTAATTAACAGCTTGACAACTCAGTAAGCGTCTGTCTTCCTCTTCCAAGCCCCATGCTCCCTCTTTTATGCTGCTCTGTCACTCCTCTGATGGCACAGAAGCTCATTATTTTAACCATTTTAGATGATCAAAAAGATTTTGCAAATCGATTGCTTCTTTAAAAACCACCTGTACATGTAGTCTAACAAACACAGCAACAATAATTGTACTCCTCCTTGTATCACGGGTTATTGTGTGAAGTTGCAGATCAAAGCAAATCTATGTCTCATCTCTGTCTCCTGCTTCCCTGCCAAGAGGATGCTTCTGTCACGGAGGGACTGTCAGTTCTTCTGGCCATTTTTATTCCTTCAGGAATCATGTCACAATCTACTTGAGAAACTCGAGTCCCAAGGTTTTCAAGGCTAATTATAGCCTTGGTTGCAATCCATGACACTTTCAAAATTCATGTATAAAAGCAGTTTTGCAATAAGTATGGATTCTTTTCTTGATCCCGAGTGGCCTTTTATGCATGCATTAAAGACTGTTTTAATCAGGATTTTTTTCGTCATTTATAGAATCTAAAATCTGCTATTTCAGTTCCTCCAGCTATAGCAGCATATCTTCTCAACTTATTTCCACATAGCATTATAGGGCAAAGAAGTAATTTTCCTACATTATTTTCCTTTCCTTCGTGCTTTTAGAGCATTGCTTTTCTCTATTACTACATTATGTCCACTTTAGAATATTTTTCACATCTAGCTCCAGCACACAGGCATGTATTTTACTCTGTGTTTCTACTGACCATTTTGTGTAGCTTATTACTAAGAGCAAGCTCTATCAGGTTTTGTTATAAAGTTCCCATTCTGAGCGCAATTACTGAAAACTCTGAAGTTCATGAATTGCTCAGCCTCGTTTCCAGCAAACACATATTGACTCACCATTTCACACTGTAACACCTGCATGAGTAGGAAACAATATGAAACTTAGTGATTTGGGCATTTTTACTTAAAAATTTTAAACCCCTGTACATTAGTAACAAGGACTTACTGCACTAGCTAAGTAAAAAACTAAATCCAGCCAAGTAAACGCATTCTATTTTATCAAGCTTAACAGTAAAAAATAATCAATGAAAAAGTATTAGGCCTTGCTCTGATTTACAATAAAACTTGTATCACATCTTCCACTATGTCGAATGCTTCTCAGGAAGTAAATCTATGGAGCAAGAGCTGTGACCGAACGAAAAGGAAAGATAATTAAAGGGCAAATTGGCCTGCTTTGCTAAAACAAATGACCCAGGGCTTGCTGACCTTGGCCAGGAACCAAGGGTTTGCATTTTCACATGGATGAGCAGCTGTTCCGGAACAATTTCCTCAATGAAATAAGCACAAACAGGCTCCCTGTTGCTGTCAGGCACACGTGTCTTCTCCCTCCACTTCGTTATTCTCAAAGCAGCTCATGGACCAAACAAGGTGATGACAAGGAAAACAAAACAAAAAAAAATCCTGGATCCTTCCATTTCCCTTCCTTCCTTCACAGCAGAGGTGTGGCGAGCGTTTTTCCCAGCCTTTCGGCCACGGCCTACAACTGCTTGTTAACGCAAGTTCACGCAAGTGTGTCAGACCACTTCATAAAACCTTTAAAGTAGGACGTAAAGAGCTTTCACATATAAATACCACCACAAATTTGAGGAGCAGTCTCTCCTAGACAAGAGCTAATTCAGAGGCTAGCTGAACTCTGCTCACTTTCAGTAAAAGGCAGGGAAAAAGTCAACTCCCAGGTGTCTACTTAAGATACTAGGCCACTGGGTCTTAAATCTGCTGCTGATCAAGGTCTGAATACTCTGTCCTTAGATATCTATAAATTTGTAGATTAAAGCAACTCCACATTAGGGAGAAAAGAAGAAGCAGCTTGTCCAACATTAAGTGCTTGAGAGGGTAAAGTGATAGCTTTAAAAAAAAAATACTTTTGGAGAGTTCTGAAATGTCAGAAAAAAAATCCATCAACACTGCGTTTAACCTGCCATAGGTGGGGTCGTGAAAGGTGTGAAAATAATGATATCAAACACAGTGTTTGAAAGTGGAGATTGAAGCACTTTTCATCCAGGTAAAATGCTGCTCTTAAACTCCTTTGCAACTTCTATGACCACTTTGTTTTTTTCAATATCCTCTCTAGATCCTGTGACTACATTAGCAGAGGTTACAGTTGTTACAGTCCTTTATCCTACTCCTCCAGATTAACAAGTTAATTTGCCATATATATAAATAAAAATAAAGTTATAAAAAATACACTGGTCTCTTGGCATTTCAATGCATTAATTATTAACATTAAACTGCAAATCACGTACACTCGATTTTCAGGTTCATTACTTGGACCTCACAGCCACAGGTCCTACAATAACATCCAGTTTAGAGTCTGGGTTTCACTGATGTTTTCAACATGTGCAGACAAACTCACCCGACCAAACATCAAATCAAAATACTCAGAAATCCATGCCAAATGCATCAAGCAGACAGCTCTTGGAGCATTTTCTTGGCTTATTTACATGACAGCACCTTTGCTGTTTACACTAGAGACTCTTGAAAACAGTTTATTTTACCTGTGTTTGCTACTTGACCTGCTACACACAGTGGGAGGCTCAAGTACATTCCATTTGGAGTTAAACAACAGCACTCTACGCTTTAATGTAAGAACCAAGAGATTCCTACTCAGCAGCAGGCTATTTTGCAATGTGTGTCTCCCAGATGTTATATTTTGGTTTGGGGCATATTCTAGAAATAATACAGTAACCCATAAAAACAGGAAATGAACTCAAATATATCCTCTGCACCGAATATGCCCTGTCCGAAGCTATCACAATACTACACGTTGTTACACAGCAGCAGTACGGCATCTGAATTTGAAGAGGAAGCCACATTAAAGTTTTATCCCCCGTAGAACTATGAATTAATAAGTTTTCAAACATCAGATGTTTGCCCTTTTAAACATTACATGCATTGCATTTTGAGGTACTTATCCTGAGAGCGTAAGGAACTGTCCCACTCCTCACCTGCCCAACCTCACAGGCCATCCTGCACCTTGGCTTTGGGGTTCATCACACTTCACTAAGGAGAGGAGAGTCGAGACAAGGTCAGCAGGCTGCTTGACACATAGTCCACTTGTGCATCAACAGTTTCTCCAGCCACGGGGCTGGAAGGGGAGCAGGACACGCCTGGGGACAAGGCCCTGGTCCTACACTGTGGAACCATCCTGTGCCAGGGACAGAGCACCAGTAACCGCCATCTGCAGCCGTGATCTTTAAACTTACACATTATGAGAAACTTTGACAACGTAAAGCTCACTGAAGCCTTTAAAAAAAGTTAGACAAGTCCACTCATTCAGCCACAGAGAATGGAGATGGATCCTTCAGGTCTCTTGCTGTTCTACATTCCCAGGTGGGCTTTGTTTCTTTTTTAAACTAGGCCCATGTACTGTTCTAGAGTTTAAGTTTACGGGCAACATTTTGGAGTGGAACATTTTTTGTTGCCGTTGTTTTGAACAGAAATGGAGTATTTTCCTGCTCTAATCTGAACAAACAAGTTAGATCCTTTTGCTAAAATAAACCTTTTCTGATGGTTGGCTAGTCAGCTGCTACTGCAAAAACACTTGCAAAGAGTGTTGCAATACTTCAAGCATTGAAAATAAGCATATTCCCATGGCAATTCACCAGATGGGCTACAGATTGTAAATCATAGATGTCTAGACTAAAACACAAGAGACAAACATCTGTCTAAAATCAGTTGACTTGAATGGCAAATACTGTTAAATAAATTAGGACTACTTTCGAAACAAAGAGAACAACTGACTACATTGAAAACATCTGAAATTAATCCATTAGCACACAAGCCACAACACAATAACCTGAAACTGGAGAGACATTCATTTTGTGATGAGTATTAGCCCAAGATGACACTGTGACATCTGAAGCAGGAGTACAACAGCATTTCTACGACCCACCAGCACGTTACCCCACAAGGACTCACGAATCCATCCCCAGAACATCTGGCTGGAGTGGGGTTGTTATTCGCCTCTCTTCACAAATGAAACTGTGGGATGAAGAAATGAAATGCCTGATGCAGGGTCACACAGGAAGCTTGTGGGAACACAACTGGACAGAAGGGAGTGTAGCTCATAAGACAATGCTGAAGCCTAAGTAAATCTTTGGGCTGTTAGAGAATGAGAGGGTATTGCATGGAAATACTCTGCTGTGAAAAAAATAAGTCTTCCTCATACTTAGTAGTTTTTTTCCTTTGCATAAACTTTTGTTTTATGATAGAAATACGCCAGAAAGTCCATGGATGAACAAAGAACAGCACTACCGAGAAAGGTAAGCGAAGAGACGTTACACAGAAAACTGTAGCCCATCCTTTGCAGGAGGCTCCAAGAGTGAAAAGGAGATGATAAAGTTGAATTCAGAATTGGGATGAACTCTTCACACAACTATTGCTGACCCATGCAAATGACAGGAGAGCTCTGTCAGCATCAGGCTTCATTTTAGAATTAAAAAAAAAAAAGTTATGTAGCAAGTTTTTACACTGTTAAAGCTTTGAACAGCACCAGCTGAACTTCCCACCAGACCTACACAACCACTGCACTGACTTTTAACCAGAACTCAGTTTTAGGGGAAACTGATATCACGGAATACAAATTATTTTATTATTGCACCAGTTATTAGCAGCATTATCCTTTGCAACAAGATAGCACTGTTTGCTTGATACCAACTGAGGTTATTTATTTGTAGAAAGCAACAACAAGCCACGAGATGATCACAAGATGTAAGTTCAGCTATGGACGTTATTTTACGTTGGCAATTTTGAGACAGGTCTTCAACACGTTCCAGTGATGTAAATGCTTTTTGGGGAGCGTGTGTGCATGCGTTAAGTTTCTGGCACAATTATAAAACAGCCTTCACTTGCAACAAGTTTTGTTCTGTGCAACGGGTTTACACAAACACTAAACAATCAGCTCGGAGCACAACTTCCATTAAAGGTAGCAATAATTATACACCATCACTTCTCTGCAGCAGTAAAAGAAAAATACTGCAATTATTTATAATATAATTATTGCATTCCCATGGCAACACCAAAAGGACAGTACAACAGCAACAGACCCAAAACCCAGCCAACAATCAAGTTACACAGTATGTTCTCTTCTGCCTGCCCCAAACAAGGCAGCAATTAGGTGACGGCTATTCTTTACCTGTCCACCCACAGTGAGATACATCATCCATCCAGTGAAAACTAAAGCCAGCTTTCAATCCTACCACTTGCCTGGCGCTGAGACAGTGCCACCAACTGTCATTGCTGGAGCTGACGAGCTTTGTTCATGGCATGTTTAGATCCTTGACTTAAATGAATCATCTGAAGTTCTTTATTTGAATGTTCTCATTAAAAAAAACAACCAGTAATTAATATCCACCTGCCACAAACAAGTGCTTTTCGTTGTGTAGGGGTGGGGAGGGAAGGAGGATCATCAACACCTTTGGGACTTCTCAATCATGTGACGGGTTATTTTGTGAGGCTGTGGTAAGCTGCCATCTCCCTGGAGTAGAAGCACATTTTATGTATATATTTATATATAAATAAATACATAAATATATATAATACATATTCATTAAGTATTAAAAGCAAATGTCAATATATTTAACATTTTCTGTCCCTCTCTTCAGAGTTTTATTATAGCATTGCACTTATACCACAATAACCTGGGGGGAAAAAAGCATAAGTTAAAATTTTAAGTGCGACAATCAGCGCAGTGCTCAAAGGCGCCCTTGGTGAGCCCAGGGGTTTCCCAGCTGAGCTCTGCTCACCCCAGTGAGCCATCTCCTCCTTCCTTCACAGCGGTTCAGTAGTCCTGCAGCAGCTCCTTAGGAATTAAAAAATAAGAAGCTGCATCTTAAGTAGAGACGCCTCAACCAGAATATTGTTCCTCTGAATCAGTGAGTGCAGCAGACAAAATTCTTCCCTGAAACAGGGAGCTGCTGGAGCAAAGCTCTTCCCTGCCCTGGGAAAGCCAGCTCTATCTGAGCATCTCCTGACTGACGGTGCTTCTTCAGCACCTCATGTGACCAAAGCTCCACAAAGTTCCCAGCCAGTGTCTTCCAGTGCCTTCCATCTGCATTGGAAATGTGTCTGCCTTGAATTTCTTTCCCTGAACATTTTTGCTTGCTCACCACGATAGCAGACAGAGGAGCCTTCTATTATTTTCTAACAACCTTTTAGGAAAGAGCCCCCATCTCCATTTGCTTTTGCCCTATCTCCCTTAAGCCTTCCCTTCCATATACCAAATAAATCAAGTTTTTCAAGCTTTTCTCACAGCTTGCATTTCCAGGCCCCTGATTCTCTCTGCTGTTGTTCTCTGAACCTCTCACTGTCATGCCAAACCAAAAGGAAGGCGCTTCAATCCCACCGCAAAGCCCAGCAGAGGCACCTGAATACCAGCGAGGCACAAAAAGCTGCTTACACTGACACGGGTTCCTCCTCACCTCTTCTATTCCAGCAGACTCTAGCTCTCAGCTACACAGTGGCTGTCCCAGAGGCGGCTTCTTCACAGCCTGCTTTCATTTATAAACATGGAAGGTGAGGAGGAAGGCCATGACTCACCAGGTATGCTTGAAGGGCCCCATCATCCTCCTCTCATTTTCACTTCATTTCTCATATTTCTAAGCTGAGACTGCAAGGAGCACATTAGGTGAGCCGTGTTATAAAACATGCCTCTCGTCTAACGACAGCATTACATCCTTGAAAAAATAAACCATAAATTCTTATTTTCCTGTGTCCCCAGAAAATATCCCTGCCTGTGGCATGGGGGATGGACCAGATGACCTTTAAAGGTCCCTTCCAACCCAGAACATTCTATTATTCTATGATAAACAATCCTATCACATAGCATGACACTGCAGGGAGAATTAGATTCTTCCCTTTCTATATAAATTAAATACTGATGAGAAATAAATATTGCATAGTTAACCAAAACAATGAATCTAGGACAGTTCCTCCATAGCACATATGAAATAGTCTGAGTTTTCAAATGCAACATAGGGAGTTTCTTGCCGGCTATAGCAACTGTGAAAATAATTTAATACCCAAAACATTCATTGTAAAGTCTAACAGAGATTAAAAACCCCTATCCTCCAGCGAGACAGCATTTCAGCTGGCCATCCCTCTTCAGGTATTTATTACTGAAGAGTTTTTATGGGAGCAACATACAGCTCAATACACCGCAGAGGTTATTAAAAAGTTTTCAAACATATAAGCAAAAGAAGTTAAAAGAGGTTCCCAGGTCTTTGGCGTGTCAGTCCCAGCAGAGGAGAAGCCCAGCCTCGCAGGAGAGCAGGCTGAGGTGGCTGCCTCTGCTGGGGAGGCTTCAGGGGTGCAGTTGTGTTGGAATAATCCCGTTGTTGGGGCCCTTTGCAGGCTAACGAGGTTCCCAGAGGGATTATCCCGGCACAACAGAGCCCACCATGACAACTCCACCCGCAGGGTCTGGAATTTGCAGAAAGCGAGTGGGGTGCGGGGAGAAGGGATTTAGCCACTTTGCAGCTATTCAAGGAATGCTCTTGATTTCCTCTTAACAACTTTGGGTTCAAAAACCTATCTTCTGAATTATTTGAATTTCTTGGTACTTCAGCTCTCTTGTTGAACAACATCTCAGTTAGGAAAGTAAGTGAAGAGTCCAAATTCAGCATTACAGCAATTGTCCTTACAAAGCAAGGGGAGGGAAAGGAAGTGGCAGCTAAGAAAACACACATAGTGCTTTATTAAAAAAAAAAGAAAATTTCAAAAGGTAAAATTCTGAGTCATAGCTTTGGACCCTGTGGCCACAGGAGAGCATGCGCTAACGAGGGCAAGGACTGGGTGCACAGCAGCCTTGACTTAATCCAACTGATTAAAACAAATCTCATCCACCTTGTTCCATTGAAATTATTTTAGAGCATTAAGAAAAAAATAATAAAGAAAATAAATCATCTTAACATTTCTATACCTAAACAACTATCAAATATTCATGTTCTGAGGTAGAAACCACCATTTCTATTCAACATCTCTTAAGTGTGAATGATATTTCTAGGCCTCTGAAACTGTAGGCAGATACAACTGTACAACTTGGGTGTGACACCCACAGCCAAAGTGCTTCTCTATCAAAAGAAGGAAGAAATCCACAGGCATATTACAGAGTCATAGAATGGTAGGTGCTGGAAGGGACCTCCAGAGATCACCTAGTCCAACCTTCCTGACAAAGCAAGTTCACCTGGAGCAGATTGCCCAGGTTTGTTTTGGAAGTCTCCAGAGAAGCAGACTCCACAGCATCTCTGGGCAGCCTGCTCCACTGCTCCATCAACCTCACAGCAAAGAAGTTTCTCCTACTCTTCCTTTTCTTTCTTCTCCCCTCCACTCAGGCCATTGCTGAAAAGCTCCTTCAGCTTAGTGAAAGGATAAAAGGATGAAAAGTTAAAATAAATAAAATGCATCTGGCTGCCACGTCTAGACAGTATATACTGTCCTAACGCCCTGCCCTGGAGAGGTTGCAATCACCCAGCATCCAGGTCAGCCCCTGGGACTCTCACACCATGCTCAAGTTGATGATGCCTTCGGTAGAGCACACAGCACGAGGTGTTCCTCCACCCAAACCCTCTCCCCATCCCTTCAGCTGCTCCAAACCAAACTGTTTATGAGGTCAAGCAGTGAACAGCATCTTTTTTTTAATTTTGAAACCATTTCAGTGATCCTTCCAATCAGGCAGCACTGCCAACAATTACGATGGGACAGGAATACCTGGGGTCATTACTGGCTGCACATCCAACAGTGTTCATCTCATAGTGAAATGGTGTTTATCTAACAGTGAGCAAAACAACTCAGTGGGTCATGCAAGTTTGTGCATTAGCCCTCCCAGCACACAATTAAAAAGAAAAATAATGAAAACAATTTGTCCCGGTGACTCAGAATCTCCACTGCTTGAAGCAAGCCCTGCTTCTCTAATGCTGCATCACTCTGGCTTCAGATCTATTCTCATGGGTTCTCAGGCTCATGACTCAATCGTTTTTCCCTGTATCTCCTTGTGCAGTTACCCATCAAGAAGTTACTGAAATCAGTCAGACCCTATAGTGCATGCCAAACAGTATATAATCTAGAGAAATTAATATAACTGGGGAATATAAAAAAATTAACATTGCTGTTTTCCTTGGAAGTCTACAGAAATTACAATTCGTCCATCTCTCTGGTTAAAGATTGTGGTGTTCATCGCAAGCCTTTCTGATGTTCAGATTGCAATGATGCTCAGCAACGGTTTTGGAAACATAAGAAAAAAGCGTCCTGCAGAAGCACACCTCATGCACCAGCCACTTTATTGCTCACAGTGTTTAACAGGCTAACCTCATGTTAAACTCAAAAGTTTTACTGAACTTCTGTCTCACTTCTACAACTGCTGCTTTTATTTCAGACCCAGAAATTATTTTCTGTCCCAGAAAGAGGATCTATTCAGAAAAAAAATACTGCATGCCACAGACGTGTCTTTATTCTATAAGCTTCTTGTCTTTATTTGTAGCATCCCTAAAGACCTAAGGCAGTGATTTTTTTTTTTTCCCCCAAAGGCAAAGAATACAAGTTTTAACCATGAGCTCCTCATCTCCTTCCCCTTCTGCTGAAAAACCAGGCAGCCCCTGAAGTTTATGTTGTGTGCTCGTGATATCACACCCCTGCACTCCCCATTTTACACCCAGGTTACCCCAGACTTGGAAGGCAAGTTAGCCTTTGATTTGTAGGCAGTAACTCCATCTACCATTACTTCTGGCCAGACAAACCGAACATGCGGCATTAAATATTTTATGTTGAACCTCAGATATGAGCTAGCAGAACAGAATTAGAGTCACCTTGTTTATTTGCCAGGAGAAAGCTTAGCATCAAAATTGTATCTTGCACATAACAGCACTAAAGGTCCTCCAAAACCCATCACACATTATTTTGTAAGCTATATCTCCTTTTGTAGGAGAGCACAAAAAAGAGAAACATGGACAGAAAGAGAGAAAGAATCAGGAAAAACTATTTCTAGCAACGCTCAGCTCTCTAATCACAAAATCAGTCTCCCTCAATACCCAAGATTCAATATGTCACATAACCCAAAGCTAGGGCAAAAGAAAACAACTTAAAGAATTCTCTGAAAAATGTGGTTTGTCACTCTACATTTTGCCTTGCATCTGAGTAACATTAAATCAATATCGTTTTCATTAGGGAAATTACCTTTCCTAAAAACTTTGCTGTGTCGGCATAATAGAAATATTGTTCCATACCATATGTTTTAAGGATTTGTCTCCTTTCTCTCTCTGTTCTGTGTTCATGCACAGATATACGTGTACTTGTATACACTCAGGCTGGCATATATGAGATAAAAGAAAGAATTCTGAAAAATGAAGAACAGTGAAATTTTAACCCAGAAATTTGTGATCATGACAGATTTTAATCTATTCTGTGTGACAGCGCACTAGTCACACCCAAGTGAAGTTCTGAAGGATGTGAAGTGCGCTACAACGATATAGAAAAATAGTAAATAATAAAGAAAAATAATGTTTACAGTGATTAGATGCACATTGGAATGTTCACATGTCCAACATTCATCCAGAACAAAGGATCTCACTATGCTAAATCAGCAAGCCACAACTTTCAAGTGAGTTGAGTTTTCCAACAAAAGCTTTCCCATAGAAAATACATTTGCCAGAATCAGAGTATTTCACAGGAACACTCTGGTGACACTCTGATGAGAACTTGGCAGGCGACGCTCGCTACCCACCATGCCAGCTCTCTACGGGCTTCCAAGAATTTAAAAGACCATGGCAGAAGCCACCGCTGGAGCCCAGAGGTCTGATTCTGCATTAGGTGGTGGTAACAGATACATGGCGATAATTCATAAACTTGCATGCTCAGGTTTCAAGCTTAGCCCATTTTTCCTACAAAGGCCAGGTCCAAATGAGATTTTGGCAGGATGTGCCCACAACTAAACACTTCCTTATAGGTTAACTCGGCTTATGAAATTTGGCTGCTGATTATCAAGTAATATATGATAAAAGGGACCATCTAGTAAAAATTGCTACTGCAATTTAACTTTTCCTGCTTTGAGATAAATAGAAGTTTATTAACATCATGCACTTCTGGATATTTTATACCACAATATACTACACTGAATCCATTACCCAGGGCCATTTACAGATATCTTATAGAATTGTGCACCGCATCATGGTATTTTATCAGCACCTTAGAGTACAGTAAGCTACACAAACCTCAGAGAGTGAATTAACTTACACACATGATTTATAATATACTGTGAAGAGCTTATAAACATGCAGACATGGTTAATTTTTTCTTTTAAGTTTTCTCGCTATAAATGATTGACTATAGTTTATGTCAATACTGCCTCAAGAATGAGCTGTCACCATAGAAACAGTGACAGCACTGAAGTCCTTCCTCCATCTCCTGCACACAAAAGTCCAGGAACAAACACGTTCTTGTTATTTCTTAGATAGTGTGTGCACACTGAAAAGTCCTGAGCAGAACTCTCCAAGTTCAAGATTTCTCATTTGGTTTTAAAATGCATTTTTTAGTTCCAGCAACTTGCGCTCTTCACATCAGCTTTTCCTTCCATGTAGAAAGCTCTCTAACTTTGGAATTGCAAAACTGCTTGTGAAGCATTCTGAAAACAAAAATAGATGAGCAGCGCACTTAAAGGAATTATAATCCTTGTTTATTTAAGTTAGATATAAATATAGTTAGGGAATGGGAGAATGGTTCTTGGGGAAGGGAAGGGAACAAGGGTGAAATTTTCCTTGTGCTGCAAAGAACCTCAAGTTACTGCAATATGTTTTACAGTCTTCGGATTCACCAAATCATATAAAGTTATCTGTACTATAAAAATGAGTATCAGACGCATGGTGTTAAACTTGTATAAAATCTTCAAACATCATCAGATGAGTTTGCACAGGTAGCTGAGCAGTCAATGCAAACGCTGCTGTAGAATCAAGCACTACTATGGTAATTTTCCAATACAGAAGTATGTTTACAAACTACAACTGAAGGCTGAGGAGATGAAAACAATTCTGTTACAGATACTACTTTGGTCTCTTAGAGAAGAATTACGATGAACTTGTTAGTGACAGCAAATATTTTTTCAACATAGACTGAATGGGATGTTAAAAATTTCTATTTAATTTTTTTTTTTTTTCAAGAAGCAGCAGATACAGCAAGATTTTATTGTGGAAAAAAATTAAATCTAAAAATATAGCAACAAACAGTAACAATCCCATCCCTTCTTTTCAACTTCCTTCCCTTTCTGAACCCCTGCATTAAGGCAATGCTCTCATATGGTCACTAAAGGTTTTCTGACATTGCAGAAGGCTGAAAGGAATATTTCTCTCTCTCTCGCATTCAGAAAGCCCGAGCACAAGAGGAGCTATTCACGCCATGATGGAGTGCCTCACAGAGGCTGCAATATGCTCCCAGTTGGCAAGCAGAGATCTGTTTGGACAGCGAGCCCAGCCATCCCCTCCGCAAACAGCGGCATTCCTGCGACTCCGCGGCAAGGAGCGCTGCGGGCCCTTCTCGAGGGCTCCCGTAGCCCTGCAGGTTGGGGCTCCAGAACAAGCACCGCTTTGTGCCGTGCTTACAATTCGATAGGCTTTACAAAAAAAAAAAAAGCTGTCTCCCTCCCCTCAGCATTCGGTTTGGATCAAAAAAAAAAAAATTCAAAAGCTGAGAAACAGGGAGGAAATACCATGGAAGTATATTTAAGTGTATCTTTAGTAGCTTAAACTTTTGGACAATACTACAAACCTGTCTTTGGATACTTTGCTGGCTCCTAAGGCTACAGCTTTTTGAACATTTCTAAAGCAACAAAAATCTTCAAGTGACAAACAGGCTGGAAAGCACAAGTGCTACTGCAAGTTAGCAGTGGATATTAAAAATAAAATATCACCATCAGCCAAAGCAACGGCAAGTCGCAGCTTTAACACAGTATCACCAGCCCGTGGTGGGAGCCTTCCCTGGACCTGCAAATGTCTGCAGAGCTTCTGCCTCTCCTGATCCCACCTGCTTTGCAGTCCAGCACAGAGGTATTGATGCCCAGCGCTCAGCCTCCCAGCAGCCAGGGGTGGGAGTGCCCGTTCTGGCAGGGCTGAAGGCATGAGGAAGAGCCCTTCACATCCTCCCTTTGCTCCACCTCGCTGCATCCCTGCTGGAACGAAACCAGGCTTCATCCTGATCTGTGGCGACCACCTCGGCACCTGCTGCAGGGAGCCGAGAAGTCCCTCCAGTACAAAGAGACAGTGACATCCAGCACCAGGCCTCCAAGCAATCAATGGAAGTGATTAGCTTTCTCTGCCTGACGTGTGCTCTATCTTAAATATTGCTATTTTGCACTTGTGGAATTAATTAACACAACCCTAGGAAAGATCTGAAACTTCTACATACTTAATCAAACATCCTACTTCAAGTAGACTCATAGTGGCAGATTCAGTAAGAGAAAGAAAACCAAAACTACAAAATTACAGTTAAACTTTTTTGGCTTTATGGTTTGTTTGTTGTTGGGATTTGAGAAGGTGAGAAGTGCAGAGATTAAAACCGGAGAAGTTTTCTACTGTGATATACCTCAGTTCAAGAACAGCCACCAGGCTTCACAAATCTACATTAGGTCCTATGGCCCATGTCATAAAGTATCAGATTAATCAACCAATCTCCAAGTTGACGAATCTCTAGATCTCCTCCTCCGTTCTACCTGGGCAGCACTAAATCAGACCTACACTACCGCTTCCAAGTCATAGGCCACTGTTGGCTTCCATCAAACACAAACAGCAACGTCCGCTCATCTTTTGCAGTCTTCATCTGGAGAACATTCAGTGCACACAGTCTTTGGAGAACTGAACCATCTCTCGAGCTCAGCAATGGTTAACATTATCTATCCTCACTGCCACCTTGCCTGGGTTGAGCGACATACAGCTTCTCTGCAAGTGGGATGGACACAGAAGGGGGAGAAGGGACTGCAAGGACCTGAAGAAGGGACAGAGGCACAAAGAAGGAGGAGGAGAGGCTGGGGAGGAGAAACAAAGACCCAGCAGAAGCAAAAGGGACTCAAAGGCACATGCACACACAGCTTGGGGCACCTTCAAATGAACTCCTGGTCACACCCAGTGAGGTTGCTAAATTCCTTCTCTGAAGCTTCAAAAGGCATCATGCATAGTAAGGACAAGCAGCAGAAAAAGGGTAAGTGGGAACCTTGAAACTGATGGGAGTTTTTTCATTTTCCTCCTCAAAGTCCAAGGTTGCTCGCTGGCAGTGCTGTCTCTCTCAGGTACAGCCCTCCACCCCTCAGCAGAGCTTCAAAAATGTAGGAGAGCTTGTACATATGGAAAAAGTCTATATTTACACTGCAGTAACACACCACACACTGTAAGACTAATAATGAAGCCCAACCAAAGGGCTCTCTCTAAAGGAGGGGGATGGAGGGTCTCTTTAAACATGAAGTGCAACAAAATTATACCACGGAAACTCTGGGACATTATTCAAACCATCCACATGAATAAAACATCCCACTTTTGCCAAGTTTTGTTCAAGCTGACTTCAGCTTTCTGCTTAAACAAACCTCAGGCAATACTGACATCATTTGCAGCAGAGGCAGCATATTATTTAAGCTTGAAATCTGAGGGTGTTGGGTAGATTACCAAATAAAGAGTTGATTTTTCATCTAAAGAATCTCAAATGACCCGACTTCAAAGGCTGGATTTAGACTTAAGCCAACAGAAAACAAACATCTTTAATCTCCATACTGACATTAAACTCAAACAGAAAATAACTCTGGGAGAAGCCCTTTATCATCTAACTACTACAGAGAAACAGGGGAAAGGTGGGGGGGGAAAAATATAAAAATCCAAATTATTCTACATGAATAGCCCGCCTCACAGGCAAGGTTACTTACTACTACTCTTCCTCCTGTCTTTTTCCATCCCATTTTACTCACTTTTTTTTCAAATGATAAATTCTGGTGGGCATTGAGCCTAGACAGCACATCTGAACACTAAGAACTTACTCTAGGGCAAATACAGACATTTAGATACAGATGCAAGCACCTAAATTGTCTGTCTTCTGCACCTAGGTGCTACTACACTTCACAACTAAGAAAGAGGCTTTGCACATGAAAGAAGTCTAGCATCACCAAATCATCGGTTTCAACCCTGGAGATGTCAAGTTATTAGACCTGAAGCCTTATTTCTAGTACAGGATTCAAGACTGCTTGTTTTTCATCTTTGAAAACATGTGAGGCTAGGAACCATGTGCCTGGCTAAAAACAACACGCTAAGATCTATTATCTTCTTCCCCATCTCCAAAACAACAACTTTCAAAAACCACCCAGAAGCTCAAAATACGTAATAGTCCCCAAAAGGAAAGATAAGATAGAGGAGAAAGCCATGTCCTTTACCATAGGAATCTTGCCACCAAACAACGTGCGGTCCAGGCATATATAGGTGATCATCTGCAACTGAGATGAAACAGGCTCTGGGTTTAAAGGCAGGAGCTGCATAACAATGAACAAGAGGAAAAGAACAGTCCAAGCATGAAAGACACCATAAGTTGTTCGAAATTAAAGTGGAAAAGGGTATATTTAGATTAAAAATTAGGAAGAAGTTTTTCACTATGAGGGTCATGAATCACTGGCAGAGGTTGCTCAGGGAGGCTGTAGATGCCCCAACACTGGATATGGTCAAGACTACGTTGGATGGGGCCTTTGAGCAACCTGGTCTAGTGGGAGGTGTCCCTGCCCATGGCATGGGGTTGAAAAGAGATAATCTTTGAGGTTCCCTCCAATCCAAACCATTCTATGATTTTGAATTAGTAGATGAAATTGATTGGGGGGAATTCCAATACAGACCCCAAGACAGCCCATACATCCTGTATTCAGGCATTAGGAGGTAAGCGGTCTGAAGAAAGCTCCACAACTCAGACTTATAAAAACATACCCGCAAGTAATAACAAGCCATCACATTTCTTTTTAAAACAAAATCATTGCCCTTCTTTTGAAAAGGAAGATCAAGTTTCCTGCTGAATAAATTGAAGGAGCCTCATTATTTTTAGCACGCTAAGTGAACCTGTCAATCTGCTTACAGAAACACATACAACTAGTCTGATCCAGCAACCCTAACACATGTAATCCTCAGACATCAGAAACCGGAGCGACTCACAACAGCACACACAGTATCTCACAAGTATGGATTACACATACTGCGTGGAACATAAAATTACACCCTGACAGAAATACAGCATTAAATCGGCAAGTGTAGGTGCTCCCTCTGCACTGAAGCGCTCAACCAAGTTTGGGTTTACCATCCCAGGTTGTCATACATGAAGTCACACACTTCACACGTGCTAATGTGCAAAACTAGATCACCTCCGAAGAGCAGAGCACAAGGCCATGCTTTTTGCATGCAGTTTCTACCAATAATCTAGACCTCAAAGCAAAGCTGTGTCCAGGTTTTATACACATTTACTCCTCTGCAGAAGATATGAACAAGCCCGGGGAAGTCAAGTGACATATGGGGCTAAACTCCACCCCTAGGTCTACATCTTTGAGATGTAAACCATAAACCAGCTCAGTTTGATTAAAAGACTGGCAAGTTCTCTTGAAAACCATGTGATGTTTGGTGAAGCTTTGGAAACTTTCTTCCAATTTACCTTCCAATTGGAATTGCAAAGAGCAATTGCAGGGCAGAAGAACACAGAGAAGCCATTACTTATCAAATACAACTTGTTCAAAGTGACTCAGCAATGCACTAGGAATGTCCCAGCACCCAGCAAGAGCTTCTGCTAGATCATTATACCTTAATTTAATTTAATCTGCAGGCTTGTGGACAATTCCAAGTATATGTCTGAATCTGACTTGCCAAATTGGAGTTGGAGAACACAAAACGATTTATGGACAGAAATAGATCAGCTTGTAACCAGAATGGAAAACCATCCACACTCCCAACCCCCTCCTCCAAAACATCCAGCTGGGAATTTGTAATGTGTAACTCCAGAAAGATCTTCAAGGAAATACAGCCCAAGGTTTAACTACAACCTGTGCCTTTGTCCAGATGTAGAAAATAGCTTTTGTGACTAATGGAAAATCCATTACTATAGAGAAGACTGAGGATACGGAGTAGATGGAACCAGACTCTTTTCAGAGGTGCACAGCAATAAGATGGGAGGCAACAGACAAACTGGAACACGCGAAACTGCAATCAGATACAATAAGGAAACGTTTTTCCCTTTTTTTTCTTTTCTTGTTATTAAAATACACCATGAGGGTGATCAAATGCTAGAATTGGTTGCCTGAAGAGGTTGTGGAATCTCCATCCTCGGAGGTGTTCAAGACTCAGCTGTAGAAGTGGCTGAGCAACCTGCTATATTTGACTGGCTTTATGTTAAACTGGACGACCTTTGGAATCATGGAAGCAAAAAATGGTTTGAGTTGGAAGAGACTTTTAAGGTCATCTAGTTCCAATGCCCCTGCCATGGGCAGGGACACCTCTCACTAGACCAGGTTGCTCTAAGCCCCATCCAACCTGGCCTTGAACCCTTCCAGGGATGGAGCACCCACAGCCTCCCTGGGCAACCTGTTCTAGTGTCTCATCACCCTCACAGTGAAGAATTTCCTCCTAATTTCTACACTAAATACACTCTCTTCAATGGCAGAGATCTAAATCTAGCTCTACCCTCTTCAAGGCTGGAGATCCATCTAACTTAAATTATTCTTAAATTATTCAATGACTTAACTCTGCAGGAAAAAGTTTTAATGCATAAGCCTTGGAAGGGCTATCTATACAAGCTTCTTAAAAATACAAAAATTAAAAAATCAAAAAGACATCCAAAATGTATGAGATGTATTATAATAATCAAGAAAGTTTACATAATAGGAGGTTTCTGCTTATGCGTGTTAAGTGAGTGATGGTCTTAATTACTCCATGGCAGTGTGGTTCTTATGAATTCACCAAGCATGAAAAGAATGTGAAGAATATCAGGTAGAAAACACCTGGAAATTTCTTCTGTCACAATCTATTTCAACACTTACTAATACTATGTGAATTATTTATAGAAAAAAAAATAAAAAATATAGAAATGCATGAGGGTACCAAGCAAAGTCTTGTAGGAATTTTTGAGATATTTCATTTTTAGAAGCTTAATCCTGCTACCTATTAGTTTTCCTCCAGCGTAGGCAACACCGAGAATAAAGCAGCTTTTCTCTTGAAAGCGTTGCTTTTAAATAGTCAATGTCATTAACAAGAGCTCCTAAACGTGGCAGGTCACTGTTGATATGATCAAACAGCGCACAATGATTTATTTAAGTCCATTGGATAAAAATTACCCAGCCTGCATTCATCTTTGAACAGAGAAATTGTTTTTGTTTTACTACATTTTAAGACTGCCGCTAAGAAAGCCTATTAAGAAAGATCTTTTTAAGCTCTCAACAGTATAGCTAGATACTTTGTACCACTGCTACTCATGATCAGCATTAAAATCATGATAATCAGATAATTTCAGGGCTTTGGGGAACCATGCTCTACCATCTGGGGACTGACCATGCTGGAGTAAATCGGGCACAACGCCAGTGATGTTGAAGGAATTAGCATTATAAAATGTTCGAAACTAATCCTACAGGCCATATTTCGCTATGTACTCATTTGAAAATATACCAGATGTCTTTATTTTCAATAACGAATAGGGGCCAAATTATGAAAAAGCTCTTAACAAACAACAGATGATAAGCAGGAACGGGTTCCAGGCAGTAGCAATACCACAGAAGTGGGATGTTCTGCCTGTACGGGCTGAAAGCCTTTATCCAGGAGCCCTGCCCTTGGTTCAGGTAGGTGCTTCCGCTGCATCCATCATTTCCTGCCTCAGCATTGCTCGGAATACTCGCACTCCAGGCAGCTGGTAGATAAACCAGCCTGCAAGACTGGGGAGGACTGGACATCTGTGCTGAACATCTAGTGAACCTTTAAGTGGTTTATTAATTCATTTCTGCAACCCCTAGAAGAAGATTTTGTCAGCTTCACACAAATATCTCTTATTGCTTAGAAATAATTTGGTTTTTATGGTGGCCCTCAGCAACTGCATCAACCAAAAAATCTGACCACCTGTACTACAAGATAAAGACTATTTCATCAGATGGAGCAGGGGCTGGACTAAAAAGATACAGAGGGTTTAAGAGTTTGGTGTTACCAAGTATCTGTAAAACTAACCACCTTGAGATGGATCCAAACAACATTTGTTCAGTTACTCTTACATATAAAGATGTTTTTCCTATACCCAAGTTTTCCAATGCTTGGGACTGTTTCCAACACAAGCCATGCAAGTTCAGCCCAGCAGAATAATGCATTAATTACCCTCAACTTAATTGCCTTAACATTTACTTCCATGATAACATTGTGAAGACTATAAACTCTAGAAGAGGTGCTCTAGGTGACTCCAGGCTTAAAAAAAAAAAGAAAAAAACCCCTCAAACTCCAAACTTAGAAAGCGTGCTGAGTGGATTAGGGCATCTTCTACTCAAAAGAAAAAGCTTCAGTCCCAGAGGTGGAAGGTACCACAGGAACACACAGGTTAAGCCAGAAGAAGAGACACACATATGCTTCACTGGAACATTATGAATGTTAAATAGGTCAGTGGTTACTAAATAAACGAGGCATTCAGGCTTCCAGCCACACCAACAAACCAGCCCCGTTCTCAAGTGTCAGGATACAAGCACAGCTCAGAAACAAATTTAGAAATGAGTCGTTGATCAGCAGTTTCCCTCCGTGTTTAAGATTATCCTGGTTTGTGTCTATGGATAGCACAAGATAATTTTTTTGTGTTAAGCAAAAGCTCTGTAATAGAGTGCTGTTTCTTTTAATGATGCATCATAAAAATGCTTGAAGAAACCAACACTTGTCTATATGGGGTCAGCACTATTCAGTGCTATCTCTGTGCATCCCTATTCCAGGCAGGAGAGTCATGTTACTAGCTAGGAAAGCCACATACATGATAGCTACTTCGCTCAACAGGAATATTAAATGAATGTGAAAAACATTCAAGTTCCTATAAAACACTTCATTCGTTTCCTGATTTTTACCAAGACATGGGAGAGGATGATTTGCGATCTTCTTGCACACGGAGCAGCGGGCACATCTCCAAAGCAAACTGGCAAAGCATGACAGAAGACAACAAGCAAATCACAGAAGCTGTGGAAGCTGTTAGATGTCAGAGTCATCTGTGTGACAGAGCTGCCTCCAACGGGGTCAAACAGAAAGGCTGAAAATCTGGCAGGTGCAGTTTTATAGCAGGGTTGCAGGTTGCCTCCATCCTGCCACTTGCCCCTGGGCAGGGCTTTTTTTGTAGGGAAGAAAAAGTACAATAAAATGAAATACAATAAATCACCCAAGGAGCTACCCACAGAAACTAGTCAGAACCAATTATGCTTTTTTCAAACAAAAAAAACCCCAAAGAACAAAACCCGCTGCATTTTCAGCCCTATCCTCCTAAGCAGTAGTCTCCCTACAACTGGTACCAAAGAACACAAACTGTGTTTTCATATAGGAAAATTATTTAAAGCCAAATTATTCCTCTAAATTCCATCTATACTAAACCACTCTCACTTTGTAAAAATGGGAGTAAGCATAGAAACACTTTTTCAAGACATGACCGTTTACTTTTGCACATACAAACGCTGAGAGAAAATTATTGACACATTTTTTAAAATCACTGAAGGCTCTTCCTCTGGTATTTAAAAATTAATCTTGTTTATTAATTGCTGTCTTCTGAATGAGCAAAGCTTTTAGTTGTGTCAAAGCTATTAACAGTGGCAGTTGCACATTAAAGAAATTAAATATTTATCAGTCTCATTCCAATGCCCTTCTGCAGAACATTTACCAACCACCTTGTCTCTCTTGTAAATAAAAGGGTATTTCTGCATTTATTGTAAAAGCTAATTTCAGTAGAGGTTTTATGCAAATATTTATGGCAGGTATGTAAATTACTAAGGAATTTGGGCTGTTACAGAATTTCATGGCAAGAGTACACAGTTCCTAGGAACCATCCCCACTCCATGTTTAGAATTCCTCAGATGCTTGAGCACCAACATTTTGGCATCAGAGTAACAGTAACTCAAGTTTCAATTAGGGCTTATCCTGCAAGAATAATGGTATGTGACCGTTTTGTAGATAAAACATTATGAAATAAGGATGCTCTGAAAGGCTTTGAAATCAGCAGATCCCATTTCACAACAAAGTAACAGAGAACTTTATTAATAGAGGAGACCTTTCACTTAAAAACTTAAATGTGAATTAATTTTCACATTTGCTATTAATTGTAGGGAAGCACTGCATGTATCTTGATTTCCACTGTGACCAGTGACCTATCTGGCAGCAGAAAGGTGCAGCAACGTCTCTGCCACTCACTTTCTTGCTATGGCAGAGCATTATCTCCAACCATCCACCAGCTGCACCTATAGCACCTATTTGGTTGAATAAAGCTGGCTTAGTCTCTACAGAAGTGCTCCCAAGCAGCAGGAAGGTGCTATCAGCACCTGTTTCTACAAGTTACTCAATCGTACCCTCAGGCAGCAAAACGCCTGAGGTCAGCTCCACAGCAGGAGGGCTGAGAGCTCCCATCAGCTCAGCGCCACACTACACAAGCCCTCTCCCCTTGAGGTTAGGGCCCTAACACCACATGCCAGTGATCATCAGGTAAAACTCTGCCACTCTTTATATTTGAGATGTCTGTGAGACAGAAAATTGTCATAGAGAAATCAAGACGGGGGGGGCTGCTCTGGCCCAAGTGAAGCTCTCCTACAGCTACAATATTTTGATAGTCTCGTGCAGAACCAGAAACTGCTGATTCTCATCCACTCCCTCTTCAATTCAGGGCCGAGATTTTAAGTTTGGTTTTTTCCAGCACAGTTCAGTTGCCCAAGGATGACTCCGTGGACCTACAGACAACCAGCACAGCCTACTGCGCATTGCATCTCCAGCTGAAGCAAAGGGGTGTGATATTGAGCTGGAGAGCGATGGAAATAGCCAAGCTGGTCCCAGTTTGCATTTGGTACGCACTGTTCGCAAGTGAGGTTTACCAGTCCGCTAAAGTGGAAAAAAGTAATCCATAAAGATACTCAAGCTGTTCCAGAGCATAATGCATCATATTTTACATACTATCACTTACAAGTGGTGGTTAATGGAAAAGAAAAATCTAGTCTTAAGAGTTCAAAAGGTGTCCAAGCTCCCTTTTGTATTAATTAGCATTTGCATGACATTCTAAACACATGCTGTGCAATGTATTTAGTGCGCACACACTCAATAGGCATCGTAATTATACATTTCATACTATGTGCCAAGCAAGAAAATTAAAGGCGTTGTCCCAAAATCAAAAACGCGATGAGATGAGAAGCTACAGAAGGGATGCTAGATGCAGAATTAGAAAGACAACATGGAAAAGCATTAAGAGTCTGATTTCAGGTGGTGTTTCTGGGTTACACACTGTTACAGCAGCAGCTAAAATTATACTTAAACCTGACTTGTCTTGCAGTACCCAGTAATCAGCTTGAATTTCAGGTAACATGAACCGGCCTGCTGAGATACCTTCACAATTTGTCATTGGAGATAATACACCCATTGAAACAGGTGCAGTTAAGACAGTTTTTTGGTTTGACTTCATGGGCCCACAAAAGGGGAGCTGCAAGACCAATTTCAAGCAGTCTGCAACATCTCCCACACCCGCACCGCACAGACATGCAAATCGGTACGTTAGCATGCAGACAGGATGTGCCTGCTATTTTTGGAGTCATCCTCGGTAGACAGAAACAAGTTTCTAAGAATTTCATAAACAGTCTCCCCAGTGATCACAGGGATGAAGAGCAGATATCCGTAATTCTCGCTGCCTGCCCAAAGAGATTGGAAAGCGAGAACAGTTCTACACAGCGCTATCACAAAACGCAAAGAACGGCCTGGGGTTGAAAGTTGATTTGAAGATTAAAAATCAGTATTTTATTAATTAATACACCAAGAAAAGGGAGCATTCTTTTGAACTTTCAGTATTTCTTTTTTTTTTTTTTTTTAATTATAGAAGCCTGAATATTACCACTGGTTATTCCTCAAAGAGCTTGCACATGTATCTCAACTTCTCCTTCAGCTAAACAGATTATTGAAGACACAAGGGTTTAATACATTAATCATGTTTGTAAATCATCTACTTTCACAAATAGGACACCAAAACCTTGCACTTCCCTCTTCACCAGGAGGGTCAGTCCCCAGAGGCATCAAAAACACTTGGCCCAAGTCTAAGCAAACAAGTTATGTTTTTCAGATACCGTGATAAGTGTCTATGACATTGAAATCTTCAATAACATAGCATATAATATGCTAATATATGCCTATGAAGGGAGGCTATCTACATAAAATCGTTCAATAGAAAGATACCTTTCTCTTGCCTCAGACGTGATGAAGCATCTCAACAGAACACCCATTTCCTCCCCTATCAACAGTTACAGGGAAAAGGGAGCTCTCACCCCACCATCTCCTGCAAGTCCGTGACACTGGATGCTTTACTATAGTAACAAGATTTTATATACTGTCTCTTGAATATATGTAACTAACCTCATGACATTCAAGGAGCCCTATAGACTGCACACAAAACATCACAAATGTTGTTATATCCTTTCTTTTCAGCTTTCCATCACAAAACACAAGAAACCTTGAACTAAGAAGAGGATAAACCAAGAAGCTCTGCCGACAATTTCATTTTCTACTCCCCTGGTCTAACTGTTTAGGTCAGTCTCGATCAAAGTATTTGTTGGCAAACAGATACGATTTTTTATTTTTTTTTTTTAAGGTAGTAACAAGCCACTGAATGAAAAGAAAAATCAAAGGTGTAAATAAACCCATAAATGTGAAGTGCATGTCTGGTATTCTGAACTTGGACTTAACCAAATGCATTTGTCCTTCCATGTAAACTATGATCCCCCATTTTTAACACTTGCATGAATCTAAAAGCAGGCATTTAAAGCTCCCACCACGTAGTTTGAACCAATTACACGTCAGAGATCACGATCCACCATCAGTTATAGTCTCAAGACAACATGAAGGTGTTGTACAAACCAACATCATAGAACTTTTTGAAAGAGCAAAGTGGTTTTGGAGACGCTTTTCAGGAATCCCACATTTTTAACACAAGGGAACATCAGACCAGTAATAAAAGGAGTTAAGGGCTGCAGTCCAACTTCCTTATTTTTTAATATTATTGTCATTAAACAATCTCATTACCAGCTTACACTCCAAGTCAAGCAATTGTTATTGTTTAAACTCTTACATGATACTTTAAAAAGAAATGCATATAACGTTTGGCAGAATAATCAAGTAAAATCTGAATTTTCTGGTTCCTATCTGTATGTATTAAAAACAAGCCTTTTCTTTTAGAGTTTGTTCTGAAAACATTATTCTAGAACAGTTAAAACATCAAAGCTAAATCTTATTAGTAAGGCTGAAACAAAACCACAGGCAGTAGACAAAACCCTAACAAATTTAAAAGAAGCACATGCAAGAAACCACTATGCTTTTAAAGGAAAATAAAGTCTTCAAGCTCCCAAGGACTCTCATAAGTTAACGATAAGACAACCATAGGTCTGCATTTATTTCCATCAGCTAGACGTCTGAAGAATGCTAGAGCATCACAGACATGCACACACTCTCCCATTAAAATTTTTTGTACATGTAAAATGTTGACAACACCATCAAGGAGGGCAGCTCCTGCAGAAATGGGTTAATCCAAGCACCTCAGTGGATGCAGGATATTGCCTCCAGTATGTATTTACCATGACAGCTGGTCCAGCTTACTCATATTCCTTCATGAAAACAAGACATCACTAAACCACCACATGAAAGACCACCTGCAGACGTTCCCTCTTTTCTTCTGCTAACTTTAAAATGAATGCTTTGCTTGAGATTGTCCTGTTTTGAAACAACATACTTTCGTCTCCCCAGTTGTCTTTCTGAAGCCTAGGTTCAGTTACCAAGTTTGAAGGACAAACTTTTACTGCATTACTGAAGGAATGTGGCGAGTTATCCTGGCAACCTGAACACTAAAAAATAATTTGAATTATAAACCATAAAAATATTTTCACATCATTTTGCTTCCAACTATCAAGTCAGGTTTTCTTCTTAACAAATATTTGCATTGTTAAAACTTCATTACCATCTGCTGAAAGAGTTCAAGGTGAGGGAAAAATGACCATGCTGAAAGACAGTTTCTTTCACCCTCCCTTCTGACAAGGCTCTCGGCACTCCCGTGCCAACTGCACGTCTGGTGAGCGATAGCTATCTTGGCTGCTGCGATGAAAGCAGGCATCGCATTTGATCTGCTGAGAGCTTTGCCTGGGTATTGTCCTATTGTCCCATCAGAGTCACTGAAGCAGTTACCCACGGCGCTCCCCAGCATCCCACCAGCACTTTCCCATGCATCCTTTGTAGGTTGCAACATGACTCCAGACTTCGTTTGCCTGAAACTGCTGCCTTTGTTTCAGCGAAAGCTGGGCCACCAAAAAGTCCACGTCAGGAAACTCTTCTGTTTTTCCTGTTTTGCACTCTCAAGATTTTATAAGCTATGAAGAGGAGAATTTTTTTAGATCACTTGCTGCCAAAACCCCCCAAATTATCAGCCTCTGAAACAAAAAGTGTTCCTTACACCTTAATTGTATTTAATTGATGTTGTATCATGATTATACCCTCATCACTCTAAAAACGAAGTACCAACTTCCAAAGCAGGTAATTGGAAAGCAGCAGCCACAGGTCCTTCCCCAGCTCTCACCAACAGAGCCTCTAATAGAGCGCTGAGCAAGTTCTGAGCATCTTGACCAGCTTCACACAAACTCCGTCTTTGTAAAGGCCTTAATCCAGATCCACCCCACCGAATTTTTGGTTGCTGAGGTGCCCATGAACACCCTCATCCAGGCCTCCAGTTGTCCAGTACACCCTTTGGGATGTCCTTATTATGAAGGGAACCAAGGTGGCTGGATGGCCACCTCCAGCAACTGCCTAAAGTTATATGAAACAGTGAAAGTCTTTGGTCATTCATCAGACTGACAAGTGAACCAGAAGCAAAACTGCTTCACAGTTATTTCATTTTAGGTTTTCTCGTACCCACATGATTGTTCAGATTCATTGGATTTCCTAACCCCAGTGCTTTTCATTTCTTTGTCACACATACACTTCCAGTGACACCTTTAGTAACAATAATTGGGAGCCTAATACAAAAACTGGGTCTTGAAGTTATGTGCTTCTAAAGCATGGAGACCAAATATCTGAGAAATCTCTCCAAAAAGCAAAAATATGAGAAATTGAGCAAGTCTCCTCGTCTCAGTCAGCTGAGAAAAACATTACTGCAGGGACACTGGAAATGAAATTGTCTCTGTGCTTTGATGTGTGGAGAGGTATGCTTCTGTTTTCTAAAAAAGTAACTGTGATCACATTCTGCTATGCAATATCTTGCATTTCAATAAGGAAGACTGCTTGCTGCTACTAACAAATAGCAGAAATCAATCAAAGCTCTCTTTCTGAAGTGTCTGAAGGCATGTGCCTCCCCCAGCTCACGCACAGGCCCTGCTGCTCTCCCTCCTCCTGTCCTCTTACTTCAAAGGCCAGCGACCTCCCTAAGGCAATCATCTTCCTGGTTCCACTTAATAGATTTAGGTGTCGTCTGTTATACGCTAGTTTAATTGTAAACAAGTTATTGTAATCACAAGTGCTTCTGCTGAGAACTAGAACATGGAATAACAAATTGGCTTATGTAGAAGGGAAACAGATCCTCACTGTCCAGAGCCTCACGCTATCTCTCTGTAACACATATATTTTACCATGCAGAAATTAAGCAACAGTTACACTGTTCGCAAGGAGAACCTGGGAGGGTTATCATGAACTATGACTCCTTTACCGCCTGTTTAACAGCTGACAGTAAGAAACGAAGAGAGGACTTTGGATGTGCTTGGCATGTGTTGGGAAGCTTTCGCACCCACAAAACATTATTAAGTAATAACAAGGTAGAAAACATTTTCTTCCAAATCGTTAAAATTTTCCAGCTGATGAATCCCACTTAGTCACAACATAACTATTTCATCATCCAGTTCAAACAACTGCATCCATTCTGGCAGGCTGCGTGGCAACGCCGCACCTCGGAGCATGACGTGACGCACAGATGTTGGCAACGCGGGGAGGGGGGTGGCAGCGAGCTCCACACATCTGGTATTGTGGGAAAAATCCATGTTGGTGTCTTGACAAATTGCTCTATTAGTAATGAATACAGCTGTTTCGCGTCGGATAATCTGCGTTGCAACACTTCGCTAACCGACTCCACGCAGAACTATGCCCTGCTGTTCAGGCTCAGCTGTAATGCCGATTATCAAGGGAGATGCCACTGTGCTCTTTGAAAAAAATATAAAAATGTTGAACGCAGCTGTTTCTGCTTCAAGGAATGTCGAAAGAAATTGCTTCTCCCTGCCATGTATGTATTTTTCACTGTAACTCAAAATGTGTCCTGGCATTAAGGCAACAACCCGCTGGCAAAACAAAGATGTGCCAAGTGTTTATTGAGCCTAAGCCGAGCACAAGGCTAGTGCTGACCGAGGTTTTAGTGTAAAGACATGCAAGGCTGAGAAGTTATCACCACCACAGGCTTCAACTTAAGCCCTAGATAAAGAAAATTATGATCATCTTCCTCCCCTCTCCCTGTGATAAATCCCTGCATGGAAATAAATGATTACAGTGCTCACAGATTAACTGAAAGTCAGTGGAACATCTTGGTGCTCAAGGTGATAGTTTTTGTTTACTACCCTCTTGTCACATCCAAGAGTGATGTTACATCAAATACGTTCCCTCTTAGGAAGCTATTTCGAACACAAAATACTAAGCCCTAAGTCTACCAAGATAGTAACTATACGATGACACCTTAAACCAGCCTGCAGGTGCGCGACTGCTCCCCTTTGAACCGCCCAACACGCAATCCCAACATGGAATTTGTGTTGGTTTTCCCCACACAGCTCAGCTTTCAGACTTTGTAAAGCTACTGAAAACACGGGGACAGAGCCCCTTTGTATGCCAGCCCAGGTGGAGAGCCGGGTCCTGCTGCTGGCAGACACCTCAAAGGAGCCTCTCTTTGTCTACAGGTAACAAAAGCCTCAGCTTCCAGCAGATACAGCAGGACAGCTACCAGGAGAGGAGAGCATGTGCACCAGTGAAATGAACCTGACGGTGGTATTTCATACCAAAACAACTCCAGCAGTTTCCAGAAAGCACTCACAGGCCAACAAGAGGATTTGCAGTTTTCAGGCAGTAGCAGAAACATCAAAAGGGAAAAAAGCCAACTAGGAAGGAAAATCAATTCACAGATAAGCAAAACTTCTATTTCAACGTGTATTTTTGAGGCTCTCTTATTTGAGGAGAAATAAAAACATCTGATGGAGAAATTTTCACCTTTACAAATGCAAATGAAGCTCTCGAGCAAAAAAATTCATACATGCACAAATGGTGTGTTTGCACTTAAGCACCAGCTTAGTTGTTTCTCTGTCTCACATACAGATCAAGCAAAAGGCAGATGTATGGACTTCAGATCCCTACAGCATCCCCAGCCGTGGTCAGCCTGGGAAGCCAGGCACCACCCACAATGTCCAACACAGCTTCCACCGCAAGCCTTTAGCCCAAGCGGTGTAGCTGTAAGCACTATGCCAGTGTAGAATCCTGGTACCATGAACAGGCTGCCACTTCTCCTGCTCCTCAGGAAGCAACTGGCTCCTCCAAGCAAGCGAACGTGCCCACCCGGCCAGGCATCGCTCTGCTCAACAGATGCTGGTAGGTGAATAGGGGGGCCATTACAAATTACTCTGCTAGCTTTAAGAAAATAGAGCACAATTACGGGCACAAACCTTGTTTTTATTTTCATGTGAATGCCAGACAGGGTACTTCAAGGTAAGAAAGGTTTCATGAACACATATGCAGAGCCAACACTAGCATCAAACTGAGCCATTAACGACCTAATAGACTAATGACCCACCAATTAGAGATAATTCAAGTCACCCTGCATATAATAAATCAATGTCTTTCCTAAGATGAATCCACTAGCAGAGAATTTTTCACAGCTTTTAAAGCCATGGCAACACTGGTAACATTTGCTAAGTGTACTGAAAAGTACATGCAAGAAAACAAAAAAATTCTTATTTTCACTGTCTAAATAAGGTCAGCCTGGATGGGGCTCTGAGCAACCTCATCTAGTTAATGATGCCCCTGCTTATTGCAGGGGGGTTGGACTAGAAGACCTTTAAAGGTTCCAAACCATTCTACGATTCTGTGAGGATTCCCTGCCTGGATAAACAGTGACTTGAGACAGGTATTTATTTCCCCTCCAGAAACAAAAGCTGAAGACAGACATACATCTTTAGCACCTTTACCTATTTAAGACACCAGGTTTCATTCACGGTGCCCTGTAGCAATAAAGACCATGGCATGAATGCCCGCCGACACCACATGGTACACACCAGCTCACTTTCCGCAAGACATTCGGATACAGACATTTTCCTTGGGACAACTCCAGCATTAACAGGGTAACAGAGATCCGGATGCTTACAAGTTACTTGAACAAGAGCTACAAGACAACCCTGACAAACCAAGCACCAGATATAGATAATTCTCTAAATGAAAAGCTTTCAAGATAAAATCACGGCCATTAAAGATGCACGCTGACAGCCAAGAGGCCAATTTAAAGTATCTTAATTCTTGAACTACGGGACTCAAAAACCTCAAAAGCATTTGGCAGAATAAGATCAAATTTGTTCAAAACTAAAGCAGGGGAACTGGCAACGCAACTTAATATGAAATCTGTATGGATGATCTATTGTCATCTCATTCCTCAGCAAACAAAACTGAAAAGTTATCTTGTATCTCAATAAAGCATCAAGATCAGGAAGATGATGCCAAGTGCCACTTAACTTTGAAGAAAACTGGCTATTTCAAGTGGCTTTGGAGGCTGCCCAGAAACAATCATGTCTTTAGGAAAAGTAGTGCATGGTCAGCCGTGTTTGTCTGCAACTGCACTGACCATGTGGGTGCAGATGGCCACGTTAGAAAAAACAAAACCAAGAAAATAAAAAAAAACCACACCCCACACCATTCAGTATTATGGCATCTCAGGAATCCTAAAAATCATAATTGAGTTCATCAGAAGGATTTCTGCTTGTTGAACTTCAGCCACAGCATGGTGAAGAGCTCAGAAATTAAAAACATGCCATCTGAAATAGCAAGGAAGAAGTTCTCCTGATCTGGCTACTCTCAGTTACAGCTGCCAAAGCGGCAAATTTAACTTTTAGCGTGGAAAAATGCTGCAGGTACAAAAGTCACCCATAGAGTGGGCGCACTGAAACAACAAGATACAAAACATACAGATCAAGCTGCAGGCAAGTCAGGAAGATCTAAAGCAGTGCAAACTGGCGTTCCCCTTCTGAATTAAGATGTGCCAAGTTCTCCTAAGTCCAGAAGGAGCTGTTATTCTCCTGGTATTTGGACAGAGGAATGAGACAAACAACAGAAAGAGAGACCACTGCTTGTGAACTGAAGAATTTGTATCACTCTGAAAACAGGGAGGAATTTCCTCTCGACGCAGCATCCTTTAGTGAGAGAGCTCCTGAGTCAGGGCGGGGAAGGACTCCACGGACGACCTCTTTATGTGTCCCTTACTGGTCCGTGAAAAGTCTGTTCAATCTTCCTTAAAAATAAATTAAATTGTTCCCAGATAACTCGAAGAAAAGGCACAGTCTTGCCAGTAGTTCTCCACAGGACTGACGTGACAGCTGACTGCCTGGCACCTCCTCTGCTCAAGTCCCCCTCCGGCATCTGAAGTTTCCACTTTCTGGGCAGTTCAGCAGATGTTCACTATGGTTCACAGTAGAAAGAAGCCTGAGGTGACCTCAGGCATAATGGATGGTTTCTCTATGCACACAGTTTCAAAATCCCCACAATAAGAGCATATGAAGAAGAAACAATAAAAAGGATCTGGAAGATAGGAAGGTCCCAAGCCTGCTCTTCTGGGGTGCCCACATGCTGATGACCTGCCGCTGGCCAAAGCCTGCAGCACATGCACCCAACAGGCAGTGTAAACAGGTGCTTAAAAAGCATACATAAGCTGAATCAAATAATTCAGTAAGTGGCTTTCTTGAATTGAAACCTTTGTAACATGCAGCTCATATTCCTAACTCCCATTATTTTCCTACCAGGGTGCATAATTAGTGACTTGGTAAACAGGTCTAGGATCTAGCGCCAACAAAGTGGCAATCTCACTCTCTTTTGCCTCCTTACCTCCTTCCTCTTCTTTTCTGCTCCTGAACTGTAGGAGCCAAGACTAAATGGCAGAAAACTTTTTTTTTTTTTAAATAGAATCAGTTTTCCATTCCTGACCAATCCAGGCAAATGCCAGCATCAGGCAAAGGAAACAGTGGGAGATGACACGAGGGGTGGAGAGAACATCATAAGGTCATGTCTTTCAGCAGCAGCAACCCATCAGGCTGCTTGTATCAAACCACAACTTTTCTGAATTCCAAAACA
>JAVSBS010019426.1:0-14603 GCA_033124195.1 Coracias cyanogaster
CCCCCCCCCCCCCCCCCCCCCCCCCCCCCCCCCCCCCCCCCCCCCCCCCCCCCCCCCCCCCCCCCCCCCCCCCACGAGAGACAGATCTATTCTCTCCAGTATTAGACAAGTGAGTTTAAAAATTTCAATTCCCCACGGTGACTCTGAAAGTGGCCCACCAGTCTAGATTATTGGAGTGGGGTATGTCTATGCAAGTGCTGGGGATAGAAGGAGGGGAGGAGTAAGAAGTGAATTAATAGACTTCCAGATTAACCGTCAAATGATAAATGATTAATCATTTTGTCAACAAATTATCCACAATGAAGCCTTGCTTTTACACCAAAGCAGTGCCAATTATACCAGTGTAATTGCAGCAGGGCAACCTCCCCAGCCAGAGCACAGTAATAGAACTATTTATCCAATACGGTTTACTCCCAAAAGGGGAATACTCTTGTGCAGCATCTTTATACTACTATATTAGCTGCATTCATTCTTAGACTTAAAATGTCACCCATCTGATTAAAAGAAATAAATAAACTCCCCTCTAAGTGAATTATATATGTGAACACAGGTTATTCTTTCCACTCACTCTCTTGAGATACTTTTGGTAAGGGCAATTATAAAAGCTGCTTGCAGAATCAAAACATCCCTTAGACTTCTGGTTGGATAAGTGCCTTTCTCACTGTGAGTCCAGCTCTGAGGAGCTGCTTCTATGTTGTGGTGCAGTAACAAGTAGTTATACAATTAGTGAACTAATGAGGCTTAGCACTCTAAATATTTATGTTTTCAGGTTAAATTCTCAAATTGAGTCTCTATTGATATCACAGGCCTGCCTAATCTAACAGATCAATAGGTCCTTTTTGTTTGTTTTAATTTTTGGGTCTATGTGTAGGGTTTTGTTGTTGTTGTTGTTTTTTAATGGGACATTGACAAGCAAATAGAGCCGCAATGTTGTACCAGCTCGCTAGTAAGATGGTTCGTTCTACCTGGAGGCTTATCTCTTCTATAGCTCTAGCTATTTTCAAATTCAGTTGAGTTGATCTGGGTTCTGTTGTTGCCAATTGCTTGTCTTGTGACTTTCAATAAATCACTTCATGCTTCTGTGTTTCAGGGTTTTTTTTTTATCATTCCTACAATTTCATGCAAAGCAAAACAGAAAAAGAGTCAACAGTTATGGTGAGTTTTATTTTAACGTTAGCCATGTATGCTGAGGTATACAAGCAAATCTACTTTTATGGGTTCCATTTATAGTCAGTGGAGAAAGGTAGTCACTTTAAAAAATAATTATCAGTTCTTAAAAGAAAGAGTTAAAGTGGGCAGGACAAAAGACCTTTGGGATATGTCTGCCTGGGACATTCTGAATCAGAAGTTTATTTGGAAATTTTGGTCTTAGATCTGCTATCTTCTGTGCAATCAAATCACATTTCCAGGAAAAGCTGATTTATTTTTTTCTTACAGCCTTTATAACCAGCATTTCTGAAACTGTGAATGTCCCCACTACAACTAAGAGGATGGTATTGGTGAAGGGTGTATGGAAACAGAAATAAACTAGTTTCAGCCTGACTGTCTGAGTGTCAAAGTGAATAGGACAGCAGCGGGGTGAACTCCGGTGTGGTTTAGCTGCCCATAAAAGTGCCAACAGCTCTAAGCAGGCATAACAACTTTACATTGAAGGCTGTTAAGCTGCACTTTCTTTGTTATTGGATCATCAGTTTTCAAGGTCTCAACACAAGCAGAAGTCACAGCTCCAGCTGAGATACCGGTCCTCTCCAAGAATAACGGTATAGTGACAGAAAGAGAGCAGAGATGCTCTGATCTGCTGTTATTTTCCTCTTCCTCAGCATGAGGATCTCTCTGTATGCATCAGTTCACTTGGAAAGCAGTCTCTATGTCCTGCTGGGCAGGTTAATTTTTCCTTCTAAGTGAAAAATTTTAAAAAAGGATTGGGAAGAGGGCAAGGATTCAAGATAGATAAACCTGCTCCTGATTTCATTTGGAAAAGGAAGAAGATATCCACAGAAAGCTGAATTAAATTAAGACATAGCAGTAAAAAAGCATTTTGTCAAAAGTTTTCAAAATATTTCAAAACAATGGAAGAATTCAGACTTTCAGGAGTTAGACAAATTTCATATTGCAGTGGGTAAAAAGAGCTGTATAGAGACCAATGAAGCATTCACCGTTATTCCATGGGGTGTGTCAGAGCCATGAACAGAACCAGAACTCATCTAATTGCCTAATTTGCCACAAAATGGGCTTTAATCTTTAATCAAAGGGGCAGTAGGGAAGAATTTCTTATTTTTATTGTGACAACAAAAATCCCTCATGGGGAATTATAACATCATCAGGAAGGAAGTTTTTCTGATTTCTTTAACCAGACAGGTCAAAAGTTGCCAGCCTCCATAAAGTTGTTCCCTCATTTTAAGAGTCTGTGTGAAACTCTGTTTGTGTGGAACCCTGCAGGCTAACTCCAGGGGAATTTGGTTCATACTTGTCAAAGACCAAACAATGAGGATGCCAAGGTGTATTTTTATTTTTTCCTGTGCTAATATTGTGACACTCGTTTCTAGGCATAGCATAGAGAGGAAACCAAAGCCGGAGCAAATATTCCTCTAATGTTTCAAGCATTACTTTCGTGATCTCAATAATTGTTGAGTCGTGGAATAATTGAATCATCTAGGTTGCAAAAGACCCTTAAGATCATCGAGGAAAGCCATAATCTACCAAGAAACACTTTTACTTATGGCAAAATTAGGAAAACTATAGTTGTAAATATAGAAAGAATTCATTGATTACTTAGTTTCAGCAACAGCAGAAATTTGAAAGATGAACAGCTCAAGAAAATGAAGGAGAGAAGACAAATTGTAGCACTGTAGATACATGGTAGTGATTGAAAGTCAGGATTGAATGGAAAACAAACAAACAAACAAACAAAACCCCAGACAAACCACAAAACCACACACTTCGTAATTATCAGTGGCCACTGAATTTATTATTCTTGCATTCCTACTAACTACTGGCTATAACATATGGTCTTGCTTTTATCTATTTACTGCCTATAAGGTTCCTTAAAAAAAGATTAGTGGACAAGCCATTTAAGATTCAATTTGTATCACAAGGTATGTCTAAATATGTTCAGTGTTAACTCTCTCCATGGGCATGCATGAGGTTTTTTTATACATATGCAGAAGGAAATGATGCTGAAAAGGAAGATTTCTGGACATCCTCTTTGACACGGGAATGTCCATTTCTTCCACGACTTAGACTGCCTCGTTTTCAGCATCTGTATTGTAATTTCTTGGGAATAATTAATGTTCTATTTCTCTCTTTTTCTAAGCCTTTTAGACATATCAGAAAGAGAGACTGCCTTAAAAGATGTTTGCTAACTGAGTCCTTTTTTCAAAATTATCAGATGCCAACAGATCACTCTTGTGCAAGGTTCATCATGACCTTCCAGAATAAGGCCCTTCCTTATTTATCCAGAAATAGTGTGGGATTCATCCTTCTTAACTGTAAACATCAAAGAGTTCACCTCTGATCTGAACCTGCCATCAAGACTTGCCCTCTGGTCAATGGAGAAAGATTCAACTCATCTCACCTTGAAAGGTTGTTTTGGGGAAGTGCTGTGTGAACACCCTCCTGGAGACGTTTGCTTCATGGATAACCAAGGGAGCCTGACAATTCTTTCAGAGTAAACTAACCACCAAAAGAAAGAAGTTAAGTGAGATGAATTCCTTGATGAATAAGGTTGAAGCAAAAGCTGTGTGAAAACCCCACCATGGAGAAGAGAAAGAAAATAAATGTTATTTTACTGGAACAGAAAGGAGGAGCTGTGGATCATTTGCTTTGATTAAAAGCAGAGCATTTTCCTACCTTCTCAGTCACAGGGGGAAGAATTCAGAGCCTCCTGAACTCACCAAAATTTGCCTGGAAACAGTTTTAGCCATGAGGAATTTGGCATATATTACATGATCCTTCAGAGTATGGGGACCTGCCCCAGCCCGAAAGAGTACTTCAAATACCACGAACAGCTTTAACAGCTCTGGGACTTTTCCCAGAATGCCCTATTTTCCTCAAACTAGAGTTTCAGCCTAGGCATCATCCATAGAGGGCCCTGAACTTTGGAGTTTGCTTCCCCCACTTGGCCCAAACCAGCTTTTGATCTATCAACTTGCAGGGCACCGCATGAAGCTCATCTATGTTCTCAGGTTTTTGCCTGAGGGGCTGGTGATAGGGAACATGTCTAGCTTATCCTAAGAGAGTCTATTTAAGGCAGACATTAGTCAGCATGTTTGCATCTTGTATTTAAATTATGTAAATGTGTTCAGAGACTGATGGGGGCCTATCTGACAAAACTAAAAAAGAGTAAATAAAAATAAGTGAAGCGTAGCGGCATGAAAATGGAAAACCCAAATGAAAATAACTTTTCAGGGGCTTTATACACACAGAAAGACAAAACCACAAACCCCACAAGTTGGGGCAGGATGAAGGTCACATATGGATCCTAGGCAGGATGAAAAGAGGGATTTCTTTTCTCATCTGTTTCCCAGTTTAGTCATCCTGGAGCCTAAGGCACCCAGGAGTACAACAACCACAGGGAACATCCTCCCTCAAGGAAGCAGCAAGAGGAGTAAATGCTTTAACTGGTACCAAGGGCTTTTATATGTCTTGCTTCTCAGTAGAGATTTTTAGACTTTGTTTTGTCTCCAGGTTAGGAAACCACGAGGACATGTGTCATGGATCACAATGTGGGAGAAGCAGCGGTTGCAAGGCAGCGTGGCTGAGTTCAAGTTTCAGGAAAGTCTGGGACACCTCTCCCAGTGCTGGCTTTTGGTCTTATTTCACCTGCCTGTGGCCAAATACTGACTAATATGTAAATCCTGATGTACATGAAGGAAAGTGTGATGGTTGGAATGACCCTGATTTCCAAGAGGAGTCATTTGCCTCAAGCTCCTAACATCAGATAATGATTTTTGAATTTGAGATGATCCAAGTATACTTGAAAGTGATACTTGGGGCTAAAACAAAGGGGTTTGATTATTTCCTCCTCTCTCAAGTGTTAAATAACTTTCTGACAGAACTGAAGGTATATGTAAAGATTCTCATTTGATCAAAATTTCCACAGAGAAATTCTAAACCAGAAAATAATTGCATTTTGGCAACTAAAAGTCAGAAGAGTTTTAAGTCAAGAAAATGCAAACCAAAATTCATTGTTTAGGGGATTTTTGACAATTAGAATGAAAAAATCTTATGGAAAGAATTATTCAAGGAAAAGTGAATTGGATCTTAACTAGCTAGCAGATTCATTTTGCAATTAGTATTTCTTCAGAATTTTGCAAAAACTTTACTGACATCTAATTGCTAGGTATATTTTTAATGCTCTTTGATATTAATTTTTCTCCACTTCTATGTATTTATTGATTTCAGTTAGAAATGGAAAAAAAACCAAAACACAAAACAAGATGGCAAACAAAACTGTCCTGCTGACATATGGCTTTGAACAGGAATATTGGAGAATCCAAAGATCTCATGAAGAAGCCAAATTTTGCTTTCTAAATTCATGATAGTTGTACTGAATGTATTTGGTCAGTCAGAACACGGCAGTAAGCAGAAATAACTTATTTAGTGAGGTAAGAATGAAAGAGAAATTCAGTTCCCAGTTTGTATCAAATTATATTTTACAATCTATAAAACACACATTAGAGATTGGGACAGCCTGGTATCTTTTGATTTTTAGGTTCATAATCATAAAAGGCTAAACTGCAGTTAGTGTGGTTTCTTTTCCCTTTTTAGTATTGCTCTCTCAGTATAATTATTTGCATATATTTGCATAAGAGCATCCCAGGATCTACTTGCATTAGCTCATTAATCGTATACATTATATACCTAGCAGAACCACTCAACAATGACAGAATCGCTGGAACGAGTAACCTCACACCTAACTTCTTGCTTTTCAATTAACTACAGACAGTGAATGATATTTGTTAAAATAAAAATAATCAGGCAATGAAGTCCATTATTGACTTTACCATTTTACAGTGTTCATCATATTTACTACCTGAATTTAAGAATAAGAAAAGCACAAAAGTGTCTATTTTTTATTACAGTCAGGTGTAATGGGACTGAAGCTAAGAAAGTTTGGAATTAAGTCCTCAATTTTTACAACTAGCAGGGTTCTTAGTCCACATCGTCATCCACCAGTGTTATTATTTTTATGCACGGCATTTGTGCTGTTTCACGTTACAGGTTCAACACAGGGCAAGGAATCAATTTTTTTCCTATTACATCCAGGACCAGTTCAAAACCAGTATTTCTGCACTAAGGGTGATGTGCTTTTGCTCTTGTAATAGCTGAACAAGAGAAGAGAAATGAAGAAGTGGGTCCTGAAGCTCAGAGAAACATAGCAAGCATCAATAGAAAGATCACAGGTAATTTGCAGGAGTATTACCTCAAACTCAGAATAATGTTTGTACTGGAGTGGGAGTACGCTTAAATAACAGAGAAAGTTCAGAAATTGTAGTTAGATTTTCAAGGAAACTGTCACATCATATTAATTAACTTTGACAAAAGCCAACATTTATGCAGTTTGCATGCCTTAAATCTCAAATATTATAGCATCAGGCTGCTATAAAGTTATGACGTTATTCCAGAGGTGTCTGGATTTTGGAGAGAATGAGAACGGGGACTTGCTTTTTTTACATGTATTGACCCTTCACACCCTTTTAAAAGTGCATCTGGTGGACTGGCGGAACATGTTTCTGTGTTTTGGGTTGTTTTCTTTTTTTTTTGCTTGTATTGAAGTAAGATAAAACCCCCAAATCTCATAAGTGTCTTCTAAAACTTTTTAATTGAAAATAAAGGTGGGTCATTTGAAATACTTAAGTAATTTGAAATTAGAAAAGAAAAATATTAATGAACATTCCTGAATTAGTGCTTTCAAATGAAAAGTCGTCTTGCCATAAATGTTCTGATAATATACGTTTCCACAACTTCAAGTTTTCTTTTTAAAATTTTGTTAAAATGGAAACGTCATTAAATCTGCTTTCTTCAACAATGTTGTTTTTCATTACATTAGTTAGAATTTTCCCAAAAATATGATAAAAGTTTTTATGTATGTATGTAATGGAAGAATTATACATAGTTACTACCTAGGAAAATGACAGCTGAGGTTCTAAAGTTGCTTTTGCTGCCAACAGCCAGGGCTTTAGAAGTAGAGTCTTACAAATGTGAGCTTGGCTTCTGAGAACAATCTAAAATTAAAGATAAGCAGTAAAGTGTTTCTGAGTGGAAGACAACTATATTTACCCAATATTTTATAAATACTGTGTAATCATCTCTAAAACATTTTTTTGCTGGTTTAAGTAATCTGTCTAGAAACTCCTGGCCTTAATTTGACACAATTAGTCTGAATTAATTTAAAATCACGCTTTGGGGTGGGTGGGGCAGAAGGGTCAGCAGGAGTTCTTGGTGCATAAAATTCTTAAATATCAAAACCCAGGGTAGATATATTGTAATTATTATGTGTCTGGTTAAAGTTATGACCCTTCTTTTCCCTTGCTTGAATCTCAGATATCACGATGCTTGCTTTTCGTATTCTCTATGTATTTTTTTTAGTGTCGTTGCCTCGAATCTTAGTGAATACAAAAAAAAGTGAAAGAGCAGAAAACAATAAACTAAAACAACTTAAGAAATGTTTCTTTCAAATCTAACCCTTTTTCAGAGGGAGAAGGGTGAAAAAATGTTCCATTTCTTACTTTGCCATCATTCTACTTTAATATTTTTTTATCTGAAAATGTTTAGAATTTTATCATAATATAATGTTTTTGTT
Source organism: Coracias cyanogaster (assembly GCA_033124195.1). Taxonomy (NCBI): domain Eukaryota; kingdom Metazoa; phylum Chordata; class Aves; order Coraciiformes; family Coraciidae; genus Coracias; species Coracias cyanogaster. The sequence continues at coordinate 7,805 of JAVSBS010019426.1, forward strand.
GACTCTTCTTTTTGTTGTGCTGCTTTCCTATTTCACCTCACGCAAAGAATTTGCTGCTGCTGTCCTTCTGGGAGAAGCCAAGAACAGGAAGAGTGTGTGGGAACAGGAATGTCAGACTATTACATAGACAAAGGTTTTGGCCTGAGGGGGAAAAAAAGAAAAAAAAAAAAAAAGAAAGGAAAAGGAGGAAACATTTGAAGAAAAATATGACATTTCTAAAATCTTGAGTGGCAAGGAGAAAATGGAGAAATGATTGTTCCTTGTCTCTCCCAACACAAGGGGGCAGCAGGTGTAATTGTCAGTTAGCATGGTCAAAACAAAGAAGAAAGGTATTTATTTACACAATGCATAGTTAGACTGTTCAGCTCTTTGCCACAGGATACTGGAGGTGCTAAAAGTGTACATGGGTTCCAAAGCAACTAGGCAGGTTGAGTTTGGAAACAGATCAGGGAAAAACCCTCAAGGACAAGAATACAAAGACCTCATCAGTTTGTTGTAACTGGTTCAGAGCAGGGATATGAAACTTGATTGTTTGTGGATGTATCTTGGCTTTCCCTGATATTAAAGGGAAAAAAAAGGATGATCTTTTTCCACCCATGATTGTAGAAAACTGATAGCGGCTCTTGAATTTCTTTTTGCTTTTGTCTTTGATCTTTAGCAGGAGCTTTGATCTACACTTTTTACCTTTTGATGTCACCGGTGTACAGTGAGGAAAGAAAAAAAGGCAAAAAATTCAATATGTACAAATGGGCGTATCTCCTAAAAGGAATTACAGATTGGTTTGTACAACGAGGAATCTAGGTCAACACACAGAAATTTAGTTGAAAAGGGTGGAATTCAACTCCCTTAATTCTATCTTTTTATGAGAAATTAGGTGTCTGCAAGAGACGTTTATAGTCGAACCAGTTACTGATTTATATTAGATGTCGACTTTAGAAGAAGATGAGTCAAAGAGTGATTCTAAAGAGAAGTTCAGAATGTATATCTTGCAGAATAATTCCCTTTAAAAGGACACAAAGTAGGATTTGTAAACTTGAATTTTTATCAAATATGTGCCTAAGAGTTGTTCAGTCTTTCCACTTTAAGTGTTAAGTCTTCTTTAATAAAGATTGACTATCCTTTGTCTATAATAGTAAATATTATATAATATAATAATTTGTTACTACAGCTCTACAGCATTCGTTATTATATTTAAAAATATATTATTTTAAAGCACTATAAAAGAGTAGTGGAAAATATGTGTTTGTTAAAGCAAGGTGAGATTTCAATTATGAGACCGAGAAAGAAAGAAAGGAAAAACAAACTGGATTGTAAGGTTTGTTAGAGGCTTCTAATTCGGATGAGTTGAGTCAACAGATTTAATCTGTTTATTGCCTCTTGCAGTGAATGGGAGCTGCAAAAGAGCTTTTTATGACAGGTTTTCACCAGAGCCACGTGGAATGTGCTTTTTCACTGAAAGCTGTCACAACCTGAGCCTAAGTAACAGGAAGAAAACAGACTTTTTTTCCACTAATTTATCTTAAAAATATAACTTAAAAAACGTTCCTGTCTTATATCCTTGGTTGCTAACAATTCAACCTGTACTTTTAGGTACTGCATAGACCTCCAAGCACCCTCATGTCATTTGTGAAAAGTAACTGAAAGGAATGGGCCTTTTGTCAATAGGCAGAACCTCACCGTTCAGAAGATCATACACCAGTGTAAAAAACGTAGGTGTCTGCAAATGGAAAGATAGATCACCACACAAACATTATTACAGTTTTAGGTCCCTCCTGTGAGTTTTGGCTAAACCCTCTGCTAGAATCATAATATCATTGTTTTGGCTGGAAGAGATCTTTAAGATGATCAAGTCCAACTATTAACCCAGCACTGCCATGTCACCATAAAACCATGTCCCTAAGTGCCAAATCTACACATCTTTTAAAGCCCTCCAGGCATAAGGACTTCACCACTTCCCTGGGCAGCCTATTCCAGGGTTTGCCAACAATTTCAGGGAAGAAGTATTTCCTAAGGTCCAACCTAAACCTCCCCTGGTGCAACTTGAGGCCATTTCCTCTTGTCCTCTCAGTTGTTACTTGGGAGAAGAGACCAACCCCACCTGGCTCCCACTTCCTTTCACCTAGTTCTAGAGAGTGATAAAGTCTCCCCTGAGCCTCCTTCTCTCCAGGCTAAACAAGGTTTTGGAGGGTGTCAAATGCCACCCTTGGTGATGTGCCTTGACTAAACCTTCTATTTAAGTTGAATCAAAGAGCTGATAAACACAGATTAATTTGATTCCAGATGGATCCACTATGGTAATAAAAACGACAAAGGGTTTGAGAGTGCCCTAGATGTTACCTAGTAGAATCAGGCCATATTTATACCAGCACATTGAGTGGTCTCATGGCTTCTTCCCTGAGGTCAATTGTAATATTCTGGCTATACCCAGAGTATTGAACTCTCTTACTCTCCAAAACAGGTGGGCACAGCCTAAATGCTTCTTCGAAATGATCACTGCCCAGGTTACTCCCTAAGTGGTACCTACAAATTGTCTTGGAATTAAATAGTTAGATTGAGCCAAAAATACACTAGAGATTTTTCTAGTACTATAAACATGCAGATAATCAAATTTCTATGCTTATGCTAGCTGGCACAACTTAATTTATGCAACAAGAAGGATGTTTGTATGCTAAAATTGTTCAATGATTGGATTTTGCTGTATGTTTTCAGTATGATTACATGGAGCCTTCAAGAAGACACTGCATATGGGAGTGTGAGGTGATGTAAAATATCACTAAATTATATGTACTGGACTTGAAAATTACTGTATTGAGGTGTGAGGGCTCTTCCTGCATAATTTATATACAGTTGATACGAATAGTCACATTAAATTTCCTACCAAACTCAGCAGGAAAAAAAACGAAGGAAGAAACCATCACCACCAAAAGCCTAACACTGCTATGATTTTTAATAAAATACTCCAGAGTGAAAAAAGGTTCTTTCCTTTATGGGGCAACTGTTTATAATGCCAACTTGGAGACATATTACAAATTCAGACATTCAGGGGGCTTTTCTAATCCTCAGTTGCAGTTTGTCAGTGCTTCAGGAATATTCCCTTGCTCCAATTGTTCATCCACAGCAGGAGCTGGATTAGTAACATCAGAGTCTGCAGATGCATATTGTTTCCCATTAGTCTCAGCTTGAGCCTGGTGTTATGTCCTTTTCATCAAGAACCTCCAACTCTAAGTCAGTGAACCAGGACTAATGATCCCAGCCTTCCTAGGAGACATCAGAGCCTCTGTACGTAGTGTCCAGAGCTTTCGCTTCTGCTGCTGTTAGCCATTTAATGTGCTTCTTAAGCCTCAGATCACTTACTCCTATTGCATAAACTACAGCCTCTTCATAATGTTTCCAAGAAAATACACACTTGAATATCATTTTCGCTCCATCCCTTTGAATTCCTTTTATGGTTGCATCTGGCAGGAAACAAGGAGTGATTAAAAAAAAAAAAAGAAAAAGAAAAAAGAATCAATTTGCAAACAGTCACATATTGATAGCCAACATTTGCAATATTACTGGCAGACTACCTGCAAAAAAGAATTATTTATAAATGATTATTTGGCAGAAATGGGGGAGAAAAGTGCCAGCATTCACACAGATGCATAATATCTGAGGAGGATTATTCAGCCAAGTCTACTCAACAGTATCAGATGGAGAAGTGCTTTGTAAAGGTTACTTCTGTCCTCTTTCTCTCTCTGTTTTCTTGCTAACCCTTTTGGCCTTTCATAGATATCAAATTCGTGTTTCCATCTCAACACAGTGAGTAAAAAGCTCCCTTTAGAAACAGACTTTTTTTTGATAGAGTCGGGGATATTTCTGTAATGGAACAAGAAACCTGAACCTTTTGCTCTGGACTTTAATACAAACATATAAGACTTCCCCTGGCTGCCCTCCTTTTATAGCCAGCTGCCTAAAAAATACTTTTCATGCTTTGTGATACTAGGTGCATTTTTTAATGAAGGTTTAAAGAATTTCCTCCGAAGTTCCTCTGAAACCTGCACACCATAGTATTTCAGTGAAGTCTGTTTCTTGATTTGCCAGTCTGTTTACAAGGCTTGTAAGACAGTGTTAGAGCAGAATTTCACTTTAATTGGCATTGCTTCTAGCTATTTAAGCAATGTGCTGAACTGTCTATCATCAAACTTGGGCAGCCGGAACTGTTTCTTACCACCAACTTGATATTATCTAGAGTCAAATACTCTGCTTACAGCCTAGATAGGGATGTTTGTGCTGTATTGAGGACTTTAGAAATCACTGTCTGTGAGTGCCCCAGGGACATTTCTTATTCTAAAAGTTTTGGCTCAATATAGACCATAGATATGACAAAAAAACCCCTTTGGATAGTTAAGATCAACATTGCTGGCATTTATTACTACTGTTAGCTGTACTCTGATAAGATCTGGACATCTAAATCATAGAATAATCGAACCATGGAATCATAGAATAATAGAATGGTTTGTGTTGGAAGGATCCTTAAATATCTAGCTAGAATCTAGTGTCCCAACTAGGCAGGGGGACCTCCCACTAGATCAGGTTGCTCAAAAGCCCCATCCAACCTAGTCTTGAACACTTTCACAGATGGGACATCCACAAACTTCCCTGGGAAACCTGTTTCAGAGTCTTACAACCCTCACAGTGGAGAATTTCTTCCTAATATCTTATCTGAATCTACCGTCTTCCAGTTTGACACCATAACCCCCAATCCTATTACTACAATTCCTGACAATGAGTGTCTTCCCATCTTTCTTGCAGTCCCCCTTTAAGTATTGAAAGGCCGTTATAAGGTCCTCAGGGAGCCTTTTATTCTCTAAACTGAACAACCCCAAGTCTCTCAGCCTATCCTCACAGCAGAGGTGTTCCAGCCCTCTGATCATCTTTGTGGCAGTCCTCTGGAACCACACCAACAGGTCCATGCCTTTCTTGTGTTGGGGGCTCCAGAGCTGGTTGTGGTACTCCAAGTGGTTCTCAGGTGAGAAGAGTAGATGGGTACAAAACCTTCCCTCAACCTGCTGGCCATGGCCCTTTTGTTGCAGCCCAGGATGTGATTGGCTTTCTCAACTGTGAGCCCACTTTGCTGACTCATATTCAGTTTTTCATCCACTAATCCCCTCAAGTCCTTCTCTGCAGGGCTGCTCTCAATCCATTCTCCACTCAGCTCATATTTGTGCTTGGGATTGCCCTGTCCCATATGCAGGACCTTGATCTTGGCCTTGTTGAACTTCATGAGATTTTCATGGGCCCACCTCTCAAGCCTGTCAAGGTTTTTTGTGATAAAGAGCGAGATTTTCCTTTTAATAGAATGCTATCAAATTCCCCAAAGGGCACCTGACATCCTGCTCTTGAAAGACTGAGATGAAAGAGGAGTTAGGTATGCACAACTGAATGGGCAAAAAAGTTACTTAGATGATTGGACTCAGAGAGTAGTGGTCAGTGGGTCATACTCAACCTAGGGGCCAGTGACAAGTGGGTAACCCTGGATCTCCACTGGGACTAGTCCTGTTTAATTTCCTTACTGATGACCTGAAGGAGGAGATGTAGTGCACTCCTAGCCAGTTGTCAGATGATGGGACCAGTTGATACTACCCAAGGCTAAGTTACCACCAAAGGGTAACTCAGGGTAGAGGAATGGGCTAGTAGGAACATGATGAAATTCAAAACAAATACCCTGGACATAGGATGGAAGAGCTATTTGTAGTCATACAGGCTGGAGACTCACTTCTTAGAGAGCAGCTCTGTGGCCAATGTCATCAGCCAACTGTCACCACCGAGCTCTAGCAGCAACAAAGGTAAACAGTATCTTGGGCTATTGTTGTGAACAGGAGCAAAGCTAGCAGATTGAGGGAAGGGATTATCCCCTTTTACTCATCATTCATCTTACATCTAGAATACTGCATCCAGTTTCAGGCACCTAACACATAAAAGACTAATCAACTAGAGTAAATTCAGCAGAGGCTTACCAAGGCGCTCAGAGCCTGGAGTACTTGGTGCCGGAAGGCAGTAGGATTGTTCAACCCAGAAAAGTGGTTGTTTGCAAAGACTCAAGATCAACCTCTAGTACCTACAAGGAAGGTATCAAGAAGGCAAGCTCTCCACATTGGTGCATGGTGAGAGGATGAGAGACAATGAGTGTAACCTGAAACGAGAGATTCCAGCCAGAAGAAAGAAAGGCAATTTCCTCATTACAGCCAGGTATTGGAGCAACTTGTCCTCAGAGGTTGTACAGTATCCATTCTTGGCTGTTTTTCAAAACAGCTGCACACAGCAACCTGGTCTGACTACCCAGCTGGCCATGTTTTGAGCAGCTGGTTGGACTAGAGACCTACTGTTGCAGCCTAGAAGGAGGAAGAGAGCGTGACTTGGGATTTGTAGGCCATTGTTCTGATCTAAAAATCAAGGAATTCACTAGAAATTATTCTTTTCTAAATTTTAATATGTTTTTGATTACACTCTGAGAATGTGTGGATTCTATTTTGATCTGCTATCTCAAGGTGATGGCTCTTCAGATGAAAAGAGTCTGTGCTTGCTGTAAGGATGCAAAATCATGTAGATAATAGGATGAAAAGGTGTAGCCTGTAAAGGGAAAATATTGCTTTATTGATAGATACCCTAAGAAGTTACTTTGAAAATTATAACTCCCTCTGTTTCTGAAAGGTGTTTGACAGGAAACACATATTCAAATTATTTACGGGGGGGGGGGGGGGGGGGGGGGGGGGGGGGGGGGGGGGGGGGGGGGGGGGGGGGGGGGGGGGGGGGGGGGGGG